>CAUYRH010142312.1:0-35301 GCA_963574655.1 Perodicticus potto | reverse complement strand
GCCTTAGCCCGTTGAGCCACAGGTGCCGAGCCTCTTTTTTTTTTTTTTTGTATTGAATCATAACTGTGTACAACTTTCTATTTCTTACAAAGTTCACCATTGGTTTTTATACTTCTTTTCTTTTCTTTTTTTAGAGACAGAGTCTCACTCTGTCACCCTCGGTAGAGTGCCATGGTGTCACAGCTCACAGCAACCTCCAGCTCTTGGGCTTAGGTGATTCTCTTGCCTCAACCTCCCCAGTAGCGGGTACTACCAGCGCCTACCACAATGCCCGGCTATTTTTTTTGCAGTTTGGCTGGGGCCAGGTTCTAACCCGCCAGCCTTGGTATATGAGGCCGGAGCCCTACTCACTAAGCCACAGGCACCATCCAGATTTTTATATTTCTATTGCCAACAATGGCATCACAACATAGACCACAAATACAGATTGGATTACTACCTGATTCAGCAAGGAAGTCCCTCACATTATTGACAAAGATGTATAGTTCCGATGGGACTTTGTTTTTTAAGCCAGAAGATGTGTTGCATGAGTGACTCATGGTTGAAATCCTTGAGGTGACCTGAATGCCGCAGCAGCTGCCCTCTGGGTCCAGGTGCTGTCTCTTCGGAATCTATGCCTGAGTCTGTGGGGGACGCTTCTTACGAGTCTCATTTGGCCGGTTCCGTTTCAGCTTTTAGCCTGGGCCTTCCAGTTATACCTTCTCCTGTGCTTGGCGGGATAGCACATCTGCTACAGGTCGACTCTCAAAGGTAGGAGGCCTTAGAGCAGGGGTCCTCAAACTACGGCCCGCGGGCCACATGCGTTGGTGTGAATTGTATTTGTTCTGTTTTGTTTTTTACTTCAAAGTAAGATATGTGCAGTGTGCATAGGAATTTGTTCACAGTTTTTTTTTTTTATAAACTATAGTCCGGCCCTCCAACGGTCTGAGGGACAGTGAATTGGCCCCCTGTTTAAAAAGTTTGAGGACGCCTGCCTTAGAGCCACAGCACGAGCGCAACATGTGTGTCTTGTTGGGACACTTGCCAGACGGTGAGCAAGGGGATGGTCTTATCCTCATCTTGCTTCCGAGACCAAGACCAGAGACCCTGCAATGAATATAGACTGATATTTTTTCAATTAAATAGTAGTTTTTAATAACGAAGAAACAGTTCCTCAATTTTTTATGCTGTTCACAATGTAACAGATACAACCCATTCTAAAGCTCAACCTGCATTATTAACATTTACTCCACCCCTTTCTTATACCTAGAAAATCAGCAAAATACATGGTGTCGATGAGCCCACCCCAGCCAATGTCAGTCTACCAGCGCGACGCACTGGCCTCAGAGCTGGGAAGATGGGAAGAGCTGTGCAGTAGCTTGTCATTATGTGTCATTTCCACCCTAAGATACAGCAGACCTAAAGCGAGTGTGGCAGTATTTGTGATATTTGAAACAGCATGAGTTCCTTTTTCAAGGCCAGAACTAAGCATGATCTAGGAAAAGATGTGTGGTTATGTGTGTGTGTGTGTAGTGTGTTGGGGCAAGGGGTGAACAGAAAGACACAGGGTGCTGGATAACTCAGATGTCCCCTCGGCCTATTCCCCACCCCAGTGCCGGCAACCATCTGCTCTCGGAGCCACTTGTCTGGGAGTGGAGCGTATCCATGGGAACCAGTGTGGAGGTTGCCAAGAGGACTCCTGGCTGTCAGCCAGAGGGGAGAATGGAAATCAAGTGGAACCGAAAGTGACAGACTCGTGTGTGTTCAATGGAGTGGGAGGCAATCAGCTGGGAGAGCAGGGGTGGGGCCTGGGTACAGCCAAGCTAGCGTTTGGGCACCCACAGGAAACCCCCAGACAACTCTAATGACTGCACAGCTGTGCCCAGGAGGATCACTTTAAGCAATTTGAATGGTAATTCAGTGATATCTCTCTCAATCTCTCTCTCCCTCCCCCCATGCCCTCTTCCCCTTTTCCCACCCTCCCTTAATAGGATATTTGGTAACTAGAGAAGGAAAAGAAGAAAACTTCGTTTATATTTTTAAAAGACAATTGTAGTTACCTCAAACCCCAGCAGTCATAAGCAGATGCTTTAACTTTTTTGGTTCATCCTTTTTTCTACACATTTTTTAGGAGTCTTAAAGCATGCATTTCCAATTCTATATTCTTTTTTCGGAAAAGTTCTTTTGAGTCACATGTTTAGCTTTGAGTGAGGTGGCTCTTGTATTTGCACCCCATATCAGCCTGGTCAAAAGCTATTGGTTGAGGCCAAAATGACAATTTGGTCCAAAATGGATATTTCTAAGTGAACGCTATTGTAGAGTCTTAGCCAGAGGCACCCATTTTAGTCATTTCACCAGTTTTTGAATGGGGTATTTCTTGTGTATTTAAGCGGCCTTGATAAAGCCTTGGGCATAAAGAAAAAAACACTTCTGGCTTGGCGCCTGTGGCTCAACGGGCTAAGGAGCCAGCCACGTACACCTGAGCTGGCGGGTTCGAATCCAGCCTGGGCCCGCCAAACAACAATGACAGCTGCAACCTAAAAGTGGCCGGGCGTTGTGGCGGACGCCTGTAGTCCCAGCTACTTGGGAGGCGGAGGCAGGAGACTCGCTTGAGCCTAGGAATTGGAGGTTGCTGTGAGCTGTGATGCCACAGTACTTTATCCAGGGTGACAGCTTGAGGCTCTGTCTCAAAAAATAAAAAAAAAAAAAAGAAGACAGATGAATGGCTAACAAACATATGAAAAAATGCACATTGTCCCTAATCATCAGAGAAATGCCAAACAAAACTACCCTGAGATACTTTCTAACCCCAGCGAGAATAGCCCATATCACAAAGTGTCAAAGCTGTAGATGCTGGCATGAATGTGGAGAGAAGGGAGCACTTTTACACTGCTGGTAGGACTGCAAACTAATATAACCTTTTTGGAAGGAAGTATGGAGAATCCTCAACTCAAATTAGACCTCCCATTTGATCCTGCAATCCCATTAGTAGACGTCTACCCGGAAGGAAAAAAATCCTTTTATCATAAGGACATTTGCATCTGTAGCCCCAGGTACTTGGGAGGCAGAGGCAGGAGAATTGCTTGAGCCCAGGAGTTGGAGGTTGCTGTGAGCTGTGATGCCACAGCGCTCTACCGAGGGTGACAACTTAAGGCTCTGTCTCAAAAAAAAAAAGAAAAAGAAAAAGAAAAAAACACTTCCAACAGGGGGAAAGGAATGGACAATTGCTTTCCTGAGATTTTTTTTTTTTTTGAGACAGAGTCCCACCATGTCACCCTGGGTAGAGTGCCCGTGGCATCACAACTCACAGCAACCCCAAACACCTGGGCCTAAGCAATTCTCCTACACCTGCCTGATACAAGGCCTGGCCATTTTTTTGTTGTAGTTGTCATTGTTGTTTTACCAGGCCTGGGGCGGGGGTGGGGCCAGGTTCAAACCCACCAGCTCCATTGCAAGTGGCCGGTGCCCTAGCAGAGCTACAGCGCTGAGCCATTCCTTAGATCAGTGGTTCTCAACTTTCCTAATGCCAAAATGTATTTTCATTGTTAAAAATGGGCCGTGACCCACAGGTTGAGAACTGCTGCCTTAGATATTTTGAAAGAGCATTAATATTTAAAATGCTGTATTGGGCTTGGTGCCTGTGGCTCAACGGGCTAAGGCGCCAGCCATGTACACCTGAGCTGGCGGGTTCGAATCCAGCCCGGCCCGCCAAACAACAATGACGGCTGTAACCAAAAAATGGCTGGGCGTTGTGGCGGGTGCCTGTAGTCCCAGGTACTTGGGAGGCAGAGGCAAGAGACTCTCTTGAGCCCCGGAATTGGAGGTTGCTGTGAGCTGTGATGCCAGCAGTCTATCCAGGGTGACAGCTTGAGGTTCTGTCTCAAAAATAAATAAATAAATAAATAAATAAAATAAAAAATAAAATGCTGTATTGGTTCTGGAATGTGACATAATAGAGCAAGAAATGTGTGTGTCTGGGTCATTTCTCATTGTTCCTGTGGCCCCAAGAGCATGGGGGTAGGGTAACAGGGATGTTGGTGAAGAGAACCCTAATGGTCCCAGGCAACCACACATGTTTGAAAGGAAAATGGGCATTCTGTGGGACAGCAAGAAGCCATTTCAAGCAGAATGTTCCTTAGATTGATTGATGGGCTAGCCCAGTTCTTTTTCTGATCAATTCATCTAGTTGTGTATGATACTGAGCAGGATACTTCATGGAAGTGATAACAGCCACCAGGAGAGCCACCTGACAGGCTACAGGGAGCAGACGTGTGAGGAGGGCTCAGCAGAGCACTGGGCAAATCTGGGCCCAGTCAGGCCACCTTAGCGGCTCCTGCTCTTTGTTTGGCCTGATGACATCTTTCACAGCCCATCGCACAAAAATACTCCAAAGCCAGCCCATTCAAGACGCTGTAAATGGCTGGGTTTATATTACTGGATGTGTTTCTATACTTTTAAAGCTTTCTTTATGAGTCAAATACAGTGTTTCCAGGGCACACTGAAAAGCAGGAGCTTTTCAACGTAGTGTCAGTAACTACTTTTCTTGCAGAGTTCCAAGGAGCCTGTGATAACTCAGTCACTCCATCTGGTCTGCCATTCATCTTTACATTTTTGTTTTGTTTTGTTTTGTTATTTCTAGAGACAGAGTCTCACTTTATCGCCCTCGGTAGAGTGCCCAGTGGCATCACACAGCTCACAGCAACCTCCAACTCCTGGGCTTAGGCGATTCTCTTGCCTCAGCCTCCCGAGTAGCAGGGACCACAGGCGCCCGCCATAATGCCCGGCTATTTTTCTGTTTTGCAGTTCGGCCAAGGCCAGGTTTGAACCGGACACCTTGGCGCTCTACTTGATGAGCCACAGGCGCCACCCAGTTTTACATTTTTGCTTGTGAAAAACAACCTATAAATTTAGGAGCAGCTTGGAAGCGGATTTAAAATTCTAATCTGGGTGGGCAAGGTGGCTCACGCCTATAATCCTAGCACTCTGGGAGGTTGAGGCAGGTGGATTGACTGAGCTCACAGGTTCGAGACCAGCCTGAGCCAGAGTGAAACCTCGGCTCTAAAAATAAATAAATAAATAGCTGGGTCTGGTGGCAAGCACCTGAGCTCCCAGCTACTCGGGAGGCTAAGGCAAGAGGATCACTTGAGCTCAAGAGTTTGAATTTGCTATGAGCTATGACCCCATGGCACTCTACCAAGGGCCACAAAGGTAACTCTTGTCTCAAAAAAAATAATGATAATGATAATAATAAAAATAAAATCTAATCTAATGTCAGGCTACAGACCGTGGCTCATGCCTAATCCTAGCACTTTGGGAGGCATAGGCAGGGGATCACTAGAGGCCAGGAGTTCGAAACCAGCCTGGGCAGAAGCAAGACCCTGTCTCAAGAAAACAAAACAAAACTAACCCCCAAAGGCTTCATTTAAACTTCTTGACTAACTTTTAAAATTAATTCAACAATTTTTTTAATACCTGCAGTGAGTGAAACACTGAGTTAATCTAAGAGCTGTTCGAAAAAGAGTTTGTCCTCGGGTTGCTTCTTGCTCAGTACGGGAGGCTATTTTAAAGTGTAAGTTTCATTTTTGTTGATGTATGGTGATGCCAATAGATCAGGAAACAACTGCCATGGAAAAGATCGTTTGGCTGGGCGTGTGGCTCATGCCTGTTGAGTTCAGGAGTTCAATGCCAGTCTGAGCACCACTCGGAAACTCTAAGAAAGGGAAAAGAAAGGAAGGGAAAGGAAAAGGAAAAGGAAGGAAAAGTAAAGAATGGGGGAGAAAAGAAAACAACAGATTGTTTGTTTCCAAGGGGAGTACCACGCCACAACAGGGCCCCAGGGATCAGGAGGCAGAGGGATGAGGGGAAATGTGGGCAGGAGGCTTTACTGTGCTTTTGCAGGAAGGAATGAGCAAGGCAGGCTAAGCAGGTTTAGAATAGCTAGTTTGAATAGTTTGGGTGGACTCTCCGATGATAGGGACCGTCCACAGTTGTCTGGTACCTGGAGCTGGGGTGATAAGGGCAGGGGAACAGTGGCCCAGTGAGAGCCTGATAAAGGGTGGTGGTTGGGGAAAGGGCCTTGAATTAGTTGATTTGCATGTGAAAGGACCCTCACAGGCAAGTCCTTCACTGTCTGTAGACGGTGGCTAGCCCTGGGGTGGGAGTGGGGGCAGTTTCCCAGGAGGATCAGTAAGACACCAGATGTCAAAACATCAGAATAAAAAGACACGTTTGACACAGAGGCAAGGCAGGTGCTTGCCGTTAGCATTGTATAAAGAGGAAAGCTGTAAGAAACAAAGAGAAGCGTACTTTGTGTGTTGAGAGGAAGAGAGAGTATTTCAAGAATTCCTTGTTCTGGCACAAGTTTAATGGAAGAAATGGTTTTTCATCAGGGCAGGCAAGGGCAAGGCGCTCAGCTCCACTACTCACTGGCAAGTTGTGTACCCTGGGCAGATTACTTAAACCCTCTGAACCATGTTTATTCTGTTCCTATCCCAAGGTTGGTGGGCAAATCAAGTAAATATCTCGTGTTTCTCTTAACATACACAGTCCGCGGACCTAAAGTGCTTGTTTGAAGTGCTGCTTCTTAGGGCCTAGAGTCTATGGAGGGTGGGACCCAGGAATCTGCATTTTGACAAGTACCTCACTCCACCCTAGGTTATTCTTTTCTTTTGAGACAGAGTCTTACTATGTTGTACGGTGGCGTCGCAGTTCACAGCAACCTCAAACTCTTGGGTTTAAGCGATTCTCTTGCCTCAGCCTGTCAAGTAGCTGGGACTACAGGCACCTGCCACAACACTTGGCTATTTTTGGTTGCAGTTGTTACTGTTGTGTAGCAGGCCCAGGCTGGGTTCAAACTTGCCAGCCCCAGTATATGTGGCTGGCGCCCTAACCACTAAGCTACGGGCGCTAAGCACCCTGTGTTATTCTGAAGAATATAAACTTTGGAGACCAGCGTGGAGAAAACTATGCTAGGTGCATTCTAGAATCTAAAGGGTTAAACACTACATTTATTTAAAGGGGTGTTTATGTTCTTATCCCCACCATACCCTTTATGCACTTCAGTATCTTATACACTTCTGCTTCTTAAACAAGATCTAGGTTTGGGTTGCCTGGCCTAATGTAGCAAACACACAGGCAGGGGAGTGCCTGTGGCTCAAAGGAGTAGGGCGCCAGCCCCATATGCCGGAGGTGGCAGGTTCAAATCTAGCCCTGGCCAAAAACTGCAAAAAAAAAAAAAAAAAACACAGGCAACAACAGAGATACCTCCCCCTCCCCGCAGCCCTGCCTCCTGCCGCTCTGGCTGTCTTAGGCCAGCTGCCAGGTGAGGCAACTTTACAGATGTTCTGATACGGCTCACACAGGGAAGAAGCCAAGGAACCAAGTCCTCAATCTGCCAGAAGCCTCAAATCACAGCTTGGCCACTGACACAGCTTTGTAATTTCAAAATCCTGTTTATCCCCATGGGTTTCTATTTATACCTCAAATTTTGAAATATATGAACTGACAGACTAACTAAAAGTGACTTTGGCAGTTTCACAAGAAAATAAATGGGTAAAAGTTATTGAAAAATTGCCAAGCCTACTGGCCTTGCCTAACTGGGCTTTCAGCCAACAGATGCCACCTGACCTGGTGGAGCGGGCAGGAATCTCGGAGACTAACGTTGAGTCAGCACCAGATGCCCCTTGCTCTGCCTCCTGCCTCACAGCAGGCCCAGCAGGTACATTTTTCCCATTTCACTTTAAGCGCAGACACGTTCACCTTCCCAGGGAGTGAGGTGTGACAGGTATAAGGCCACTCAGTCCTCACCTTCCCAGGGAGTGAGGTGTGACAGGTATAAGGCCACTCAGTCCGCTTGGAGAGCCCTTATTTCCCAGACAGGCTGTCTCTGAGAAGGCGGAGTCCCCGGGGGAGGGAACGGCAGCTCTTTCCCCTCCTGACTAATTTCTTTTAGAGTGCTCTGACAATATAGCTCCCAGTTTATGAAGTGATAAACTTTGAGTTTACTGATTTTCTCAGAGATTATTATAAGATCGCTGATGGAAGAACCAAAATCCTGGCTGTGTGCTTTGCTCTGCATTTCCCTTCACGCTCCCTTGTAATTATACAATAATTATTATGTTGGTAATTATCTCATTAGTAATTTGGTGGGAGAAAGCTCAATGAAAGAATAATAAAAGGGCATCTCCTTAAAGCTACCAGATTGCAAACAAATATGGTTGAAATAGCTTTTAAACACTCATTAAAAGAAACGTTTTTCTGCACAATATTTTGAAGTGTCAACAGCTCTCTTAATTGATACGTGTTTCTCTCTAGGTTGTCTACCAGCTCTAAAATCTAGGCTTCTAGGAATTGCTTGCTGGTTGGATGGCTGGATGACTCTAATTTCCACAACGTTACCCGGTCTTTTTTGTTGTTGTTGTTGTTGCAGTTTGGTCGGGGCAGGTCTGAACCTGCCACTCTCGGTATACGGGGCCGACGCCCCACTCACTGAGCCACGGGCGCCTCCCCCCACCCAGTCTTAACGATCCTGGTTGGTTCTAATTGCTTCTTATCACTCTTGCTTTGCTTTTTCCTAGTCCAGAAGAGCCCTGCCCTTTATCTGAAGTTAGGGAAACCCCTTATGCTTAGGTCCTTGGTTCTATCTTCTTCGAGTAGTGGACAGTTAGAAATCAGTAGATTATAGGATCATGAAATGTAGAAGTGGTGGCAACTGAAGGATATTTATTCTGTGAGAAAAGAAGGAGGAAGACGGACATGCTGACTTACAAGAATCAGGGATGCGTACAAAGCGGTTCACGCAGCCCACCTGTAACTGTTCTTCAGAGACATTTCTTTGCACACTTTTGCACAAGAATTACAGAGAACAGAATTATGTAGACCTTTAATCTTCTCTCTGGTGGATTATAATCTCAGAGGGCTGGACATGGAAAAACCCAGAAAAGCATCTGAAAAAGAGATATTGCCCCCCCAACTTAGGGTTCTTGAGGGCGCCCCCAGTGTTGGAAAGGCTAAGAACACAGAGGAAGCCCTCCCTGGCTTCTGTTCTACCACCAGTTTAGTATCCAGGCGACATTGGGTTGGGTAAGGCACCCTCTGTACCCCATTTTCCTGGACATAGAATAAAGCTTATAGAGTTGAAGTGAGGATTAAATAAGGAGGCTCAGGGAGGTAAAGTAATTTGCCCCCAATATTATGGAGCTATAGTAGGAAATGGACATATTAATAAAAGGAATAATAAGAGACTTCTAATTTTATTTTTCATTTATTTTTTTTTGGGGGGGGGACAGAGTCTCAAGCTGTCACCCTGGGTAGAGTGTCATTGTGTCACAGCTCACAGCAACCTCAAACTCTTGGGCTTAAGCTATTCTCTTCCCTCAGCCTCCCAAGTAGTTGGGACTGCAGGTGTCTGCCACAGTGTCCGGATATTTTTAAGTTGTAATTGTCATTGTTGTTTGGCAGCCCGAGCTGGATTCGAACCAGACAGCTCGGTGTATGTGGCTGGCGCCCTTGCCACTTTAGCTATAGGCGCTGAGCCAGAGACTAATAATTTTAGACTTTTTGTTTATTAAATTAATGGATGTAAAGTAAGGGATGTCTATACATTGCTCACAGACACACATTTGATGTCCATTCCAGCAAAATAGATCAGAAATGCCCTCACAGGTGGTATTTAGATGAAATTGGATCATTCCATCTAAGTAACATAATTGGACACCCAGTCCTTATTTCCTGGGACACCAGAAATGATCACTTTTTTTTTCTTTCTTTTTTGAGACAGAGCCTCAAGCTGTTACCCTGGATAGAGTGCTGTGGTGTCACAGCTCACAGCAGCCTCCAACTCCTGGGCTCAAGCGAGTCTCCTGCCTCTGCCTCCCAAGTAGCTGGGACTACAGGTGCCCACCACAACGCCTGGCTATTTTTTGGTTGCAGCCATCGTTGTTTGGCAGGCCTGGGCTGTATTCGAACCTGCCAGCTCAGGTGTATGTAGCTGGTGACTTATACGCTTGAGCCACAAGCGCCAAGTCATTTTTTTTTTTTTTTGCGGTTTTTGGCCAGGGCTGGATTTGAACCTGCCACCTCCAGCATATGGGGCCGGCGCCCTACTTCTTTGACCCACAGGCACTGCCCTTTTTTTTTTTTTTTGAGACAGAGTCTCAAGCTGTCACCCTGGGTAGAGTGCCGTGGCATCATAGCTCACAGCAACCTCAAATTCTTGGGCTTAAGTGATTCTCTTCCTTCACAGGGTTATGAAAATAAATAAGTGGGTGATTTCTACCAAACATTCAAGAAAAATTAATACCAATATATCATAAACTCTTCCAAAAAATAGAAAAGGAGAAGTCATTTCACAACTCATTCTATAAGGTATTAATTACCCTGATACCAAAACCAGACAAAGACACTAGAATTCACCAGTGAAGGTGCGAGGAGTGCAAGCCCCGAGTCAGGTGCTGGCAGATGGATTTCAGGGAGAGAGTAGAGACAAAAGGCTCAGTTCCATGACCCAAATGAGAACAATGGTAATGATGATGGAGTTGATGGTGGCTATAGCAGTGCACACACATGCTGCGTCACTCTGTACACAGATTTGAAATCCAATGGTGTGTTTTTCTCAAGCTTTCTTCTCTGAAACAGGACCCAGTCTTGAGCTTGCCCCAGAAGGCTCATTGCTATGGATAATAGGAAAGATTGAGTTCAGTGTGTGGCTCGTGAACAGGAACTGAGACTTCTGCTCCTATGTCAACAAGACATAGTGACATTGCCTTTTCTCTCTCCTCCCCTTTTTCCCCCCTCAGCTGACACTTCCCTCCCCATTATGCCCTCACTGTCGTTTAATGACAGCTCCCTCCAAATAACACCATCAGTGTACCTGTTATTGACGCGGATGTGGTAGTTTGGTATGACTACCGCAGTTTACTTTAACCCTCTGACAAAGAATCAAGTGATGGCAGTGGTGGGATAAACTTTTCCCAATACTTTTGGTCTCAAAATAATGGAATACATTTTGTGTCCGTATTTAGAGCAAAACATTTTTTTTTCTTTTTTGAGACAGAGCTTCACTTTGTCACCCTCAGTAGAGTGCTGTGGCATCATAGCTCACAGCAACCTCAAACTCTTGGGCTCAAGTGATCCTCTTACCTCAGCCTCCTAAGTAGCTGGGACTACAGGCGCCTGCCACAACTCCTGGCTATTTTTAGAGACAGGGTCTTGCTCTGGCTCAGGTTGATCTTGAACTTGTGAACTCTGCCCACCTCGGCTTCCCAGAGTGCTAGGATTACAAGTGTGAGCCACAGTGCCCTGCAGTAAAGCATTTTGCCCTTGGTAATGAAATCTTTATTGAGCACATGATAGCAGAATTAATTCAGAAAAAATGTGCTAAGTATATCAAACAGTTCTTATCTTGGGAACCACTTTTGTTGGCACGGGTTGCCGGAGTCTTGAACAGGCAAAAAGAAAGTCCCAGCTCGTTATGGGTTTGGGTTCCAGCCCTGCCACTTACCTGCTCTATGAGAGAAGGGGGAAGTCCTCACCTTATGGCATTGCTGTGGGGATCAAGGGCAAGGACGTGTTTTTGCGAAGCATGTGTCACAACTGTGCGCCCCGATGTCCACTCCTCTCCTATCCGCTAGTCTCAGGATGCTACCTTGATGGGCTGCACAGCTGACAGATAAAGAATGCAGAATGCTGATGTGAAGGAGGCTTCCTTTGAAATGTTAATTGCTTCCCCCAAAGACTAGGAATTTTGAAGGACTTTGTTTGCTCAGCTGAATGCTCATAACATAGGCAGGTCACTTTACCTTTCTGAGTCTTCATGTACTGATCTGCAAAACAGGGATAAAAACTTCTGTCTTGAAGTGTTGGTTAAATTAGGGTAAGCAGGCAAATGCATCATTAAAGCTTCTGGCACACAGTAAGTTTTCATTGATTGTAAATGTAACTTTACGTTATACAAAGGTAACTCATAGGACATAATTGCAAAGTGCTTTAGTTTTGTCTCCCACTATCTTTTCAAATTTATTCCATGGGGAAAATTCTTCCCCTACCCTTGCATGAAATTTTGGATAAGTCTCGTAATTTGTACAACGCATCGGCAAGTCTCACAAACTGGCAAATGTCAATAAATAAAAGTCCTCCAGTCCTTAAAATGTCCAGAGCCGTGTACATGTAGCAGTCAAAATAGTGTATTTAAAGTTTATACTTTTCTCTCTCTAGCTGCTCTAGCGTGCTTCAGAGGAGACGCCTGCATGGGACTCTTATGCCCATCCCACTCTCTTTCCCTGGCTTCCACCCTTTCCAGAGTTGGT
Source organism: Perodicticus potto (assembly GCA_963574655.1). Classification (NCBI taxonomy): domain Eukaryota; kingdom Metazoa; phylum Chordata; class Mammalia; order Primates; family Lorisidae; genus Perodicticus; species Perodicticus potto. The sequence goes on along the minus strand of CAUYRH010142312.1, from coordinate 23,017 downwards.
GTTCAGAGGCAAGAGACACCAACCCTGGAAAGGGTGGAAGCCAGGGAAAGAGAGTAGGATGGGCGTAGGAGTCCCATGCAGGGAGGTGGGCGGCGCCAGTGGCTCAGTGAGTTGGGTGCCGGCTCCATAAGCCAAGGGTGGCGGGTTCAAACCCAGCCCCGGCCAAACTGCAACAAAAAATAGCCAGGTATTATGGTGGGCGCCTGTGGTCCCAGCTACTCGGGAGGCTGAGGCAAGAGAATGGCTTAACCCCAGGAGTTGGAGGTTGCTGTGAGCTGTGACAACACGGCACTCTTCAAGGGCAACAAAGTGAGACTCTGTCTCTAAAAAAAAAAAAAAAAAAAAGCAGGGAGGTGAAGGGAGCAGGAGAGCTCGGTGATCGGTGCTTTCAGCCAGCAGGCATCTCAGGCAGGCACTTTGCCGGGTTCTTCGGAGGCCCCCACCTGTTTCTGAAGATCTCACCCCACAGGTCCCTTGATAAAATGTGAATCCCAGTGAGGCTGGTCCTGCACCCCTGCCTCCCCCTGAGCATCCTGCAGGCCCTTCTGCTTCTTCCTGGTAAGATCTGCTTGCCGCTTGAGTGAGCCCTCTTGACCCCATCAGGCCTAGGGAAGCTATTCCTGCCTTCTGTGCCCTAACGGAGAGTACGAGTCACCCCCGACATAGCGATTTGTCCCTCACTCTGCTGTGGGCCTGGCTAGCCAGCCGCCTTCTGACCCTGCAGATTTCTCAGGTGAGCCAGCTATTGGCCCCCCACAACCCCCAAGTCCGGTGTCCCTGAGCCTCTCCCTTGATTTCAGTTGAAGGGGAAGTGGCCCTTCCTGGCTCCCCGAGCTCCCAGCAGGGTCTCTCCCTCTGCCACACTCAGTCTCCCCTTTGGAAATGCTGCATTGCCATCTTGTGTCTCACTTTGGAACGTGGGATTACCTCAGTGCCTCAGCTGAACCTTCCATTTCATCCCTGGCACACGGCTAGCAATTGCATTTTTCTTGTTTAACCCCAGGATCTCCGCTTATTGCCATCCAAGATCAAGACATTTAACCCCCTTGGCCCCTGTTTCCCCATCTATAAAATGGGAATGATAATCACAGAGCCCACCTCGCAGTTCTCTGTGAATGTGCAGTGAGATGGTGCATAGATGTGCCCGCTGTGGTTAGTTCCTGGCACGAGACGTCTGTCTGTATGTCAGGTGCATTCACGATCATCATCATCATCATGATTACTCCTCAAACAAATCAATTTCTTACTGGGAAGGACCTTATTTTCATGTCCTTTTGTTACCGACCCTCTCTCCTTGCACTGTTTGGCCAGAGGACACACACAATCACGGATGTGCGTGCCGGCACAGCTGCACACGCAGAGTGGGGCCTTTCCTGCAGGCTGTCCCCGCCAGCACCCAGCACCCTGCCTCTGCACCCCCTCTAATTGGCTTATATCTGAACACTGTCCTTCCCGGGAACCTCATTAAGTGGTGGGCCTGTGTGGGGCCAGCTGGTGCGAGACCATCAGCCATCTCTCTCCCAGGACCCCTGGGGCTTCCCTAATGGCACAGAATTTCCTGAGGCAGAAAGATGGCTAATCCCATTGTTGGGAAACCATAGGCAGGTGCTTCTGTGCTGAATGATTAGAACCATGAAGATGATGTTTGAATCTCGTGCAGCCATGCTCTGCATATTTTTCTCTGATTTTAGGTGTCTCTTTTAGGTTTTACACAGTTTGACTTTGCTCCAAAAAGATAAGTAATAGCATGGTAGGCCTGTTTTCCACTTGTAATGCATTTTTTTCTGTCACCCATCACAATAAGATTTCATTCATCACCTGGTGCCAGCAATCAGAGGCCTTGCTTCGGGCCTTTTCAGCTCCCTGCGTTCCTCTGGGGTATAGCACCTCCCATGACACAGACTCAGATCATTGATTTTTCTCCTCTACCCCTCACTGGGCTGTGAGTTCCTTATCTTTCCTCCCCATGTGCTAAGACAGTGTGCTGATCATAGTCTCTCCGAGGTCATGGACAAGTAATTTCACCTCTGTGAGCTTAGTTTCTTCATCCATGAAATGGAAAGTAATAGTGTCCATTTTGGAAGGCAGCTCTGAGGACTAAATTAAGTAGTGTACACCAAATGCCCGGTACATAGTAGGGCCTCAGCAAAGAGTAACCATCTTATAATTGCTACAAGCATTTAATAAATGGATTAAATAATGTGTTAGCAGAGTCAATACTAAGTTTATAATCCAGGTCATCATTAAATAAAGCATACATGAATCTGCAGCCTCCGGTCTCTCCCTATGCCCAGGCTCTCACTGTCCTCAAATGGCCTGAGTCACCCAAAGTACCTCTCAAGCCTCGTTGTCATGTCACATCTCTGCTCCCAGGTCTTAAGTGGCTCCTGCTGCTTCCCGACAAGGCCGAGCTCCAGTGCATGGCCCCATCTCACCTCGCCACCTGGTTGCCTTCATTGCCCTTCATAAAACGCAGCTATGGGATAAAGGGAGACACTGCTGGTGGCTGTCCAGCTCCGCTCTTCTGTCTCTGTCATGGCGTCAGGCCCTGGGCGAGCTCTGATGACAGATGCAGATCCCGTCCTGAGGAGGATGTAGCAGAGGGGAGACAGTGTGGGAACGGCGGTGGGAGTCCTCAACCTGTCTGGGGGTCAGCAGTGGCTCACGGAGGTGACATCTGAGTGGAACAAGCAAAGAGCATGGGGACTGGGGGAGTGTTCCAGAAAGAGGGAATGACATGAGCAAAGACCCGAGGGCGCAGCATGTGGAGCAGCAGCTCAGGGGATTAGAGTGGGGGGCCATGGGCCCACAGAGGTGGGCTGTGCTGGACTGCAACTGATGTCTGGGCGGGGAGTCGGGCTTTGATCTTCCAGATGTGGAATTAGCAGAAGTCATTTAATCAGGACAGGCATTTCTTCCACCATGGCCAGAATTGTGCCTCTCTTCTGGTAGTGTAATTTGTGCATGTATTTTATTTTGATATTTAAATAAGAAAAAAATTGTGAAGGTTTTTTTGTTTTGTGTTTTGTTTTCTACTCAGAAAATTATGTAAAATAATAGGAAAACGTCGGATCTGTAGTTGGTCATTAACTCTTGAATTTGATTTCTAGGCCTCCAGTTTGCTAGCTACATGCCCTTGAGTAAATCACTCATGTCTCTGAGGCTGGGTTTTTTCATTTATTAGAATGGGGGGAAGTCCTCACCTTATGGCGTTGCCATGGGGATCAAGGGCAAGCACGTGTTTTTTGTGAAGTGTGTGGCACAACTGTGGGCCCCGAATCCACTCTTCTCCTATCCGCTAGTCTCAGGCTGCTACCTTGATGGGCTGCACAGCTGACAGATAAGGAATGCAGGATGCTGATGCGAAGGAGGCTTCCTTTGAAATATTAATTGCTTCCCCCAAAGACTAGGAGTTTTGAAGGGCTTTGTTTGCTCAGCTGAGTGCTGGTGACATGGCCAGCTGGGACTTGCCATTCCAGGACGCCTAGAAAATGTGTCTAATGACAACACCAGCCACTGAGGCCGTTGATAAGTTTGTGGAGATGATCTTCCTAAGAATAGTTCTGGAAAGCTCAGAGGAGCAAAGGATTACAGGAATATCTGTGCCTACCCTATTTTTGCCTAAAAACCCCTCCTTGGGTTTCTCTGCAAGGCCATTGAACTCCCAGGGGTTTGCTCTGTCAGACCACAGTGTGCGCTGTTGTCTCCGGTGAGGCCCCGCTTGGCAGAACGTTCTTAAAGGCCAGTTTTTATCTTTGTGTTACTCAAGGATGCGTCGTCAGTGCTTACCGAGCAGAATAGCCAACAGAAGCTGAGACGTGTGAAATAATATTTAAAATGTTGGCTGAGCACGCTCTCTGTGCAAGGTGTTCGGTGCGTTTGCTGCCCAGAGGAATGTGAGCCAGGACACTGAGGCAGGGACTTGGTGTGGAGCTGATACTCGCCTTTTTAAGAACGCAGGCCCTCTCCTGATTGCCAGTACATTATGCAGGCTTCTGTCTTCAGTTTCTTTCTCTTCACTGCTTTCTTTGCCTATATTTGAGTTGCATCTAACAGTAGCAGTTTCCCTGCTCAAAAAGGAAAGGAAAAAAACAAGGCAACAGCAGGCCATGCAGACATAGACTAATGAAAGTGCTTCAGGCTTCTGCGGGGCAGCTGGTGGAGCTTGAGCTGTGAAGTTGGCCAGGCCTGAGTGCTAATCTGTCCCTGATTGTGACACCTCCCACCTCCCTGGGACCTGGGGGGCCTCCAGCCTTCCCCAGCTGTGCTGAAGATGAAAGAAGGAATGCGTGTAAGTGCTGTCCACCCCTCTAGAGGAAGGGATCAAGGAAGCCAGGCAGCTGTGACTTTTTAAAGGTGTCAGCCACACTGAGTCACCGTCACCCTGGGTGCTGGCCCAGGCAAGTGACTGACTGAATTTTGTTCTACAGCTTCTTGATGAGATCCCACTTTTGCATCCCATTTTTGAGGAAACCTCTCTGGATTTCATGGCCTGAAAAACAGTCTCACATTTTCTCAGACTCTGACTTCTCTGAGCGTGTCTATTACTTCTCTTGGAGCTAGCAAGTTGCCAAAAAACTTGCTGAAAGTAAAATTATAATGTGAAAAAGAAATATACCGAAGCCATGAAAGGTTAGTCGTGCTGGTGTAGTGAAGGCAGCAGACTGCCCCCGCCCTGACAGCCAGGCTGCAGTTGCCCTGCTGTGCCCCAGAGTGGGCTTAATGGGGTGCATGCCCGGTGAATCATCAGCAACGGGAAACAAGAGTGACACAAAAGGCAATACAATTGGCACCATGTGATCATTTATTCAGTGTTTTTACACTCAATGTTGTTTACTAATTTTTGAGATTTAGTCATACCCCAGACTACCAGAATTCATTTATATTTCCAAAGGAAAAATTTACAGACTTCAACTTGGCATCCATAGGTCAGTGGTTAGGGGGCCAGCCACGTACACTGGGGTGGTGGGTTCGAACCTGGCCTCAGCCTGCTAAACAATAATGAAAAAAATCGCCAGGCGTTGTGGCGGGTGCCTGTTGTACCAGCTACTTGGGAGGCTGAGGCAACAAAATTGCTTAACTCCAAGAGTTTGAGGTTGCTGTGAGCTGGGACACCACAGCACTCTACCAAGGGTGACATAGGGAGACTGTAGTGTCACAGCTCACAGCAACCTCAAACTCTTGGACTCAAATGATTCTCTTGCCTCAGCCTCCCAAGTAGCTGGGACTACAGGCACCTGCCACAATGCCCGGCTATTTTTTTGTTGCAGTTGTCATTGTTGATTTTAGCTAGCCTGGGCCAAGTTCAAATCCACCAGCCTCTGTGTATGTGGCCGGCACCCTACCCACTGAGCTACGGGCACTTCCCAGGGAGGGATGTCAGGGAAGGGGCCATTCTAGTTGGATTTTTAAACAGTTTTGTTGAGATAAAATTTACTTAAAATAAAACACACCCCTTTTGGGCAGCGCCTGTGGCTCATCGAGTTAGGGCGCTGGCCCCATATACCGAAGGTGGCAGGTTCAAACTCGGCCTCGGCCGAACTGCAAAACAGAAAAATAGCCGGGCGTTGTGGTGGGCGCCTGTGGTCCCAGCTACTCGGGAGGCTGAGGCAGGAGAATCGCCTAAGCCCAGGAGTTGGAGGTTGCTGTGAGCTGTGTGATGCCACGGCACTCTACAGAGGGCAATACAGTGAGACTCTGTCTCTACAAAAAAAAAAAAACCACCCCGTTTAAGTGTATATTTTGATGAAATTTAGTAATTTTATATACTGGTGCAACCACCCCCACAAGATGGCTTTAGAATCTTCCTTCTCACTCCCAGGCCTGGCAACTGATGATCTTCCTGTTTCTATGGTTTGCCTTCTCTAGAAACTTTATATAAATGGAATAATACAATATGTAGTATTTTCTGTTAGGTTTCTTTCATTTAGTGTTTTTTTTTTTGTTTTTTTTTTTGCTGACAGTCTTACTATGTTGCCCTCAGTAGAGTGCAGTAGTGTCACAGCTCACAGCAACCTCCAACTCTTGGGCTTACGAGATTCTCTTGCCTCAGCCTCCCAAGTAGCTGGGACTACATATTTTTTGGTTGTAGTTGTCATTGTTGTTTGGCAGGCATGGGCTGGGTTCAAACCTGCCAGCTCCCGTGTATGTGGCTGGTGCCTTAGCTGCTGAGATATAGGTGCTGAGCCATTTAGCATGGTTTTTAAAGATTTATCCATATTAGCTCATTTCTTTTTATTAAGTAGCATTCCATTTTATGAATGTAAAATTCCATTCCATTTTATGAATGTACCCATTTTGTGTATTCATTCATTAGTTGATGGGCATTTGGGTTGTTTTCAGCTTTTTGGCTCCCATCAATCATGTTATTATTAATACTCATGTACAAGTTGTTTATAGATATATGTTTTCATTTCTCTATGGTACTTATGAGGAGAATTACTAGGTCATATGATAAGTGTAAGGTTAACTTAAAAAACTTTTTTTTGCAACGTGGCTGTACAATTTTACATATCCATCAGCAACGTATAAAAGATCTAGTTGTTCCACATTCTTGGCAACAGTTAGCATTGCCAGTGTTCCTCACATTAGCCATTTTAGTAGATATGTAGTGGTATCTTACTGTGATTTTATTTGTATTTTCCTAATTACCAATAGTGATGAGCATCTTTTTATGTGCTTTTTTGCCATTTGTATATCTTCTTTGGTGAAGTGTTTATTAATATTTTTCCCATTTTTGAATTGGGTTGTTTGATCATTGAGTTTGAAGAGATCTTTATATATTATGGATATAAGTCCTTTATGTTTAGTGAATATTTTCTCTTGGGCTGTGACTTGTCTTTTCATTATCTTAATGATATATCTTTTTTTTTTTTTTTTTTGCAGTTTTTGGCAGGAGCTGGGTTTGCTAGGTTTGAACCCACCACCTCCGGCATATGGGGCCAGCACCCTACTCCTTTGAGCCATAGGCGCTGCCCTACCTTAGTGATATATCTTTTTTTTTTCTTTTGTAGAGACAGAGTCGCCGTAGTGTCACGCAGCTCACAGCAACTTCCAACTCCTGGGCTTCAGCGATTCTCTTGCCCCAGCCTCTGGAGTAGCTGGGACTACAGATGCCCGCCACAACGCCTGGCTATTTTTCTGTTTTACAGTTCGGCCGAGGCTGGGTTTGAACCTGCCACCTTTGGCATATGGGGCCGGTGCCCTACTCGATGAACCACAGGTGCCGCCCCAGTGATATATCTTTTGAAGAGTAAAATTGTTTAACTTTGATGAACATAAATTTATCGGCGCCTGTGGCTCAACGGGCTAAGGTGCCAGCTACGTACACCTGAGCTAGTGGGTTCAAATCCAGCCCAGGCCGCCAAACAGCAATGATGGCTGCAAACAAAAAATAGCCAGGCGTTGTGGCGGGCACCTATAGTCCCAGCTACTTGGGAGGTGGAGGCAAGAGACTCGCTTGAGCCCAGGAATTGGAGGTTGCTGTGAGCTGTGATGCCACAGCACTCTATCCAGGGTGACAACTTGAGGCTCTGTCTCAAAAAAAAAAAAAAAGACCAGGAGTTTGAGGCCACCCTGGGTAACATAGCAAGACTCCCATCTCTAAAAAGAAAAAATAGTAAGATCCACTTCTGAACTCTCTATTCTGTTCACAGATCTATGTGTCTATCTTTATGCCTGTAACATACTTGATTCCTGTGGCGTTATGAGTTTTGAAATCAGGTAGTGTGAATCCTAGGACTTTGTTTCTCTTTCTCAAAATTGTTTTGACACTTCTAGATCTTTTGCATTTCTACATAAATTTTAAGATCAGCTTGTCATTTTCTAAGAGTCTTGCTGGAATTTTGATAAGAGTTGCTTTGAATTTATAGATGAATGTCTAGAGAAACGCCACCTAAACAGTATTAAATCTTCCAATTTTAATTCATGAACATCATATCTCTTTGTTTATGATGTCTCTGTGATCTTTCTTGTCAGTGGTATATAGTTTATAGCATACAGACATCACACTTCTTTTGTTAAACTTATTCCTAAGTGTTTTATTCTTCTTGTTGGTATTGTGAATGGATTTTTAAAATTTCCCCCATTTTCTATTATTAGCATATAGACAGATATACATATAGTAGTGATTTTTGTATATGTGTATTAATCTAGTATCTAGCAATCTTGCTAAATCCACTTACATCACTTGTATTGGTGTTTAGAAGAACTTATTCTGAAGATGTTCTAAGTGCAAGGTCACATTATATGCAAACAATGACAGTTTTTTTTTAATTTTTTTTTTTTTTGAGACAGAGCCTCAAGCTGTCACCCTGGATAGAGTGCTGTGGCATCACAGCTCACAGAAACCTCCAATTCCTGGCCTCAAGCGAGTCTCTTGCCTCTGCCTCCCAAGTAGCTGGGACTACAGGCACCCACCACAACGCCCGGCTATCCTTTGATTGCAACCGTCATTGTTGTTTGGCAGGCCGGGGCTGGATTTGAACCCGCCAGCTCAGGCGTATGTGGCTGGCGACTTAGCCCGTTGAGCCACAGGCGCCGAGCCCAAATAATGACAATTCATTTTTAATCTGTATACCTTTAATTTATTTTCTTGCTTGATTATACTGACTATAACATCCAGTACAATGCTGAATAGAAGTGATCAAAGCAAAGGACATCTTTGCTTTGTCCCTGTCTTAGGGGAAAGCACTTAGTCTTTCATAGTTGAGTACTATGTTAGTTGAAAAGTTTTGTATTAAGCTGATGAGGAAGTTTCTCTCTATTCCTAGTTCAATGAGATTTCTTTTCATCATGAAATGCTGTGAGCTTGTCACATGCTTTTTCTATGTCTATTAAGATGATCATATGGTTTCTGTTCTTCATTCTGTTTTGTTTTGTTTTGTTTTTACAGGCAGAGTCTCACTTTGTCGCCCTCGGTAGAGTGCCGTGGCATCACAGCTCACAGCAACCTCCAGCTGTTGGGCTTAGGCAATTCTCTTTCCTTAGCCTTCCGAGTAGCTGGGACTACAGGCGTCCACCACAATGCTCGGCTATTTTTTTGTTGCAGTTTGGCCGGGGCCAGGTTTGAACCCTCGGTATATTGGGCCAGCGCCCTATTCACTGAGCTATAGGCGCCACCCTCTTCCAAATCAGGCACACTTATTCCTAAGTGTTTTATTCTTCTTTATTCTGTTTATAAGGTATCTTACATTGGGTGGCGTAAGCCCAAGAGTTTGAGGTTGCTGTGAGCTGTGCGATGCCATGGCACTCTACCAAGGGCCATAAAGTGAAACTCTGTCTCTACAAAAAAGAAAAGAAAAGAAAAGAAAAAAGATATCTTACGTTAATTGATTTGGAATGTTAAACCAATTTTGTACTCCTGAGATAAACCTCATTTGTCATGGTGTTTCACTCTTTTTATATGTTGCTATATTTGATTCACTAATATTTTAAGAGTCCTCACATCTATGCTCATGAGAAATATTGGCCTGTAGTTTTCTTTTCTTATGATGTCTTTGACTCGCATGGTATCAAGGAGTCAGAATAATACTGGCCTCTTAAAATCAGTTGGGAAGTGTTCCCTTTTCCTTTGTTTTCTAAAAGGGGTTGTTAGGATGGTATTTATTTTTTTCTTAGTGAAGCCATTTGGGGTTGGACCTTTTCTTGTGAAGATTTTAAATTGCTAATTCAATTTCTGTATTTGACATAGATTTATTCAGATTTTCTATTTCTTCTTGAGTAAGTTTTTGTGATCTGCACCTTTCTAAGATGAATTTTCTCATTTCATCTATATTGTCAATTTTTTTTTTTTTGAGCCAGAGTCTCACAATGTTGCCCTCAGTAGAATCCCGTGGTGTCACAGCTCACAGCAACCTCAAACTCTTGGGCTTACGTCATTCTCTTGCCTCAGTCTCCCAAGTAGTTGGGACTACAGGCGGCTGCCACAAAGCTTGGATATTTTTTTGTTATTGTTGTCACTGTTGTCTAGAAGGCCCTGGCTAGATTTGAACCTGTGAGTCCCACTGCATGTGGCCGGCACCCTAACCACTGAGTTACAGGCACCAAGCCATATATTGTGCAATTTATTGACATAAAGTTGTTCCTAGTATTTCCTTATAATTGAGGTGTATTTTTTTTTTTTGGAGACAGAGTCTCACTATGTCGCCCCGGGTGGTGTGCCGTGGCGTCACAGCACAGCAATCTCAAACTCCTGGGCTCAAGCGATTCTCCTGCCTCAGCCTCCCAAGCAGCTGGGACTACAGGTGCCCGTCACAACGCCTGGCTATTTTTTTGTCGTAGTTGTCATTGTTCAGCAGGCCCAGGCCGGATGGAACCCACCAGTGCATGTGGCTGGCACCCATCCAGTGAGCTACAGGCACCACCAATTGAGGTGTATTTTATAGAGTAAATTAGCTTGCTTCTCAAAAAGTCATCAAATGATGTTGTTTTTATACTTTACAACTTTATTTTTTAAAAACCCAAGAGTACTTTCAATACACAGAAGAAAAGGAATGAGGAAATGTAGATTCATCAACCACTTCGCTAGATGTAGAGGCACCAGACTGTGTCCTTGGTACTTTTTATAGATTATCTTTTTTTTTTTTTTTTGAGACGGAGTCTCACTATGTCGCCCTGGGTGGAGTGCCGTGGTGTCACAGCTCACAGCAACCTCCAACTCTTTGGGCTTAAGTGATTCTCTTGCCTCAGCTCCCAAATAGCTGGGACTACAGGCGCCTGCCACAATGCCTGGCTTTTTTTTTTTGGTGTAATTGCTATTTGGCAGGCCTGGGCTGGGTTCGAACCTGCCAGCTCCGGTGTATGTGGCTGGCTCCCTAGCCACTGAGCTACAGGCGCCGAGCCTTATAGATCATCCTTTAAGAAGAGTGTCCTCCCGAAAGGAGGCAACACTCTCTCCCTCCTTTTGGGCACATCCTCAACATTCCTATTTCCTATCATCCATCTTTCAGCAAGAGTGACATAGATCACTGGGGACCCTACTAACCAGAAAAACACAGCCTTTGCTCTTCAGTCTCAACTGGATATCCCTAAGGCTATGGCATTGTGATGCCACGCTAGCATTCCTAGAACTGATAAACACAGACAGTGATGGGACATGACATGGGGGAGGGGGAAATTTTCTTGTGACCTTATGACTTTTCATCTATCTCTTATCAGTTTCTACTTAAGGTAGAAAAATATTATTAAGGTACATTTGTTACTGTACCAGTCACCACCCACCCTACTCTTATACAACATCTCTGCCAGTGTTCTTATTTTGCACCCTTTTCTTTCTGTAGTTTGCAGTAAATACTGCAACCTACATTAATTTGCGTAGAACTGAATTGATGCCTAGTTTGAGTGAGTGATGTTAATCTTTTATTTATTTATTTATTTATTTTGTAGAGACAGAGTCTCACTTTGTCACCCTCAGTAGAGTGCCGTGGCGTCACACAGCTCACAGCAACATCCAACTCCTGGGCTTAGGCGATTCTCTTGCCTCGGCCTCCCGAGTAGCTGGGACTATAGGCGCCCGGCTATTTTTCTGTCTTGCAGTTTGGCCGAGGCCAGGTTTGAACCCGCCACCTTCGGTATATGGGGCTGGCGCCCTACTCGCTGAGCCACTGTGGCGCACTGGTTGAAAATCACTGTTCTAAAAGGATACATTGGACAGAGAGGAGGAGAGAAGGAGGAGAAATGAGAGAATTTTCCATATGATCCCTTCTAAGAGGCAAAAATGCCTAATGCGGCTCCATCTGACTTTATGATGTGTTACATAGCTCCACTTTTTGTAAAAGCATAAATAACTTTTTTCCTTAGACACAGGATGGATATTAGGATGTTTGACTTATTCTAGGTAATAGGTATAATGTTATGCTGAGAAGGTTGGGACTCAGGTACTCTCTTCAGTTGGGACTAAACTTTCTTATCAGAGAATAAGCCCCAGAAGCAATATTTCCCTGGGCGGCACCTGTGGCTCAGTGGGTAGGGCGCCAGCCCCATATACCGAGGGTAGCAGATTCAAACCCGGCCCCGGCCAAACTGCAACAGAAAAATAGCCGGGCGTTGTGGGGGGTGCCTATAGTCCCAGCTCCTCTGGAGGCTGAGGCAAGAGAATCACCTAAGCCCAAGAGTTGGAGGTTGGTGTGAGCTGTGTGACGCCACGGTACTCTACCAAGGGCGATAAAATGAGCCTCTGTCTCTACAAAAAAATTAAAAAAAAAAAAAGAAAAAGAAAAAAGAAGCAATGTTCCCAGATTTGTGGCTGGACCATTGTAGATTCAGGGTGTGGAAAAGGGTGTGAAAAAAATAGTTCAAGAGAAATAGTTTCAATAAGAAATATAGGTCTTCAGGCCAGGCGTGGTGCCACTCTTGGAGGTCAAGGTGGGTGGATCAGTTGAGCTCATGAGTTGGAGATCAGCCTGAGCCAGAGAAAAAAGCATCTCTAAAAATTGTTGGGCGTTGTGGCAGGTGCCTATAGTCCCAGCTGCTTGGGAGGCGGAGGCAGGAGACTCGCTTGAGCCCAGGAATTGGAGGTTGCTGTGAGCTGTGATGCCACAGCACTCTCTCCAGGGTGACAGCTTGAGGCTCTGTCTCAAAAAAAGATAAATAAATAAAAACAAATGTAGGCAAGATTTTTGAACAGAGATTTAACATGTTTCCCTGATGGCATAAATTACCTATGAAAACCTGTAGGAAGATTTAAGACCATTAATACTTAAAAGCATTCCATTCTTCCTTCACAAAGCAGTCAAAGTTTGAAAAAAAATATTTTTAAAGAGGATAGGCAAAGAATTTTATTTCTCAAGGATTTGGACACATAATGAATGACATGTAAATGCTTAGATACATAATAAATAAAATATTTTCCCTTATGAAAAGAGAAATGAAATCCTTAGGTGATCATAGTTGGCAGTGATCCATTATTCTAAGTCTCCATTTTTATCAAGAAGTGATTTGTACCAATTAATATATGTATATATTCTTCATAGCCAAAAAATTATTCCTTGCATAATTCTATTTCATTTTTTCTTATAAATGTCTGTGTTTTTCAAATTAGAAATGAAAGCATGCCCTCCATTCTATTCTTTTACAGCTCTTTCTTTCCCAGGCCAAACACTCTCCCCCTGCCCCTGCTGCCTCCCCTCCTCCCTCCCCTGCTCCTCCTCCTGGACGTGTCTGGGGCTTGGTCTTTCCCTCTATAATTGCTCTTTCACTATCTCCCCTTCGAATCACTGCAAACAAATGTGCTTAAGTGGGACAAGGCTTTAAAAAGGCAACATCTGTTTATAGTGGATACTCGGTATTGGAGATTCATTTAATTAGACATTCATTGGATACTACATTGTTCAAGTCCAACTTGAATCAAGCTCAGAAATAAGCCTGGTGCTGGAAGCTGCTGCCCAGATTTTTCCCACTCTGGGCAGCATAATGTTGACTGCAGTGATCGGAAATATAAGACTAGCAATCACAGGGTGGCGCCTGTGGCTCATCAAGTAGGGTGCTGGCCCCATATTCTGAAGGTGGCAGGTTCGAACCCGGCCTCGGCTGAACTGCAAAACAGAAAAATAGCCGGGCGTTGTGGCGGGTGCCTGTAGTCCCAGGTACTCGGGAGGCTGAGGCAAGAGAATCGCCTAAGCCCAGGAGTTGGAGGTTGCTGTGAGCTGTGTGAGCCACGGCACTCTACCAAGGGTGACATTCAGTAAGACTCTGTCTCAAAAAAAAAAAAAAAAAAACGAATAGCAGTCACAGAGATTTGGTTATCTGTGCAATCATTTGTATCTCCCCATCTGACAACAAGGTCTGTGGAGGCAGGACTGCTTGTACACTGCATTTCTGCCCCCATGCCTGGAATAAGACATATGCAAACATTTTTCTTGAATAACAGCTCTATACTGAAAATCAAATACATTTGTTATACAGATATCCACCCTGGGCTTGGTGATTTTGACACAAACACCCAGTCCTCTTCAACTAAAGAACTGCTTTACCTTATTTCTCATTTAACCCTACATTATTCCTGTGAGTAGGCCTCGTGTAAATCCCTTACATATGAGTTCACGGACGAAAAGAGCAGGTGAGACCTGGCCCTTGGGTTAGAGCTGGGACACAGCCCAGGTTATCTTATTCCAGAGCTCATTCTTTTCCTAGGAATTATCTCTGTGTTTCTGTTCCAGCCCTGGCTCTATGTCTGTGCTTCTCACTGCCCCCCTTTTTTTAGACAGGGTTCCACTCTGTCACCCTGGCTAGAGTGGAGTGGTGTCATCATAGCTCACTGCAACCTCAAACTCCTAGGCTCAAGTGATCCTCCTGCTTTAGCTTCCCAAGTAGCTGAGATTATAGGTAAGTGCCACCATGTCTGGCTAATTTTTATATTTTTCATAGAGATGGAGTCTAACTTTTGCTCAGGATGATCTCAAACTCCATACCTCAAGCAATGCTAGCCTTGGCCTTCCAGAGTGCTAGGATTACAGGTGTGAGCCACGGCACCCCCTGCCCCCCCTCCACCCTATTTAACCTCTGTCTGACCTTCCTTGAGCCATACATGTGTTACGTGCTCTGGGACATCATTTTCTCCTGTGATGGTCTGTGTTTCCTGGTTTCTGTTTATGACCTGGCCCCAAGGCAAGTGCTTATTTATCAGCCTTGCTGCATAGGAGGCTATGCTCCCTTCTAATGAAGGCTGCAGACTGCACAGGCTTGGTTTCTTGTGACCAAAGCATGACCTCTCTCCATTAACGTGAGGCCGCAGCTCTTCTGGGAACTTGAATTTCTGTGTTCTGTGTACATCATTGTTTTCTGCCTTGCTGAGCTGAAGCAAGTGTGTTTTAAACCTTGTTTGATGGGAAGAGAAACTTCCATTTGGCATTTGTATTAGAATCTGTTGCTCTGTAACAAATTACTCCAAAATGTAACAGCTTAAACAATCAATATTTATTATCTCATATAGTTTCCAAGGGTCAGAGATCCAGGAATAGCCCAGCTTGGTGCTTCTAGCTCAGGGTCCTTCATGAAATCACGTGAAGGGTTTCCTGGGCCTACGATCCACTTCTAAGATTGCCGTGGGCTCGGCTTCTGTCAGGAGGCCTCGGTTCCTCCCACATGGGCCTCTCTGCAGAGGCTTCTTGAGTTTGCTCAGGACATGGCAGCATGTGGCTCCCAGAGAGAGTGATCCTAGCAAGGAAGAGCCTGCTCAGAAGTTACATACTGTCGCTTCCTCTATACATGTATTCTGTTTGTTAGAAGGGAGGTGCCAGTTTCTCAACATCATTTAAGAGAAGGGAATTAAGTCCCACCTACGGTAGAAGTATCAAAGAATTTGTGACCATGTTTTGGAAGAGATAGGGGTGCCATGAGGTGCTGTGTTGCGACTTTATGTCCCCTTCCAGGCCAGGGACGCCCAAGAGAAGTAGGAGCTGCAGTCCACATTCCACATCCCTGTTTCAGACACAGGGAAGGTTACATGGATGCCAGGGGATAGTTCTTATTCTCAGTGACTGCACAGGGTGGGAGGGAGGAAAGTGCTCTGCACAGGCAGCCTGCTGGCAGGTAGAGCTCGGTGAGTGCTGCAGGGAGATGTGAGTTAGGGGAGTCAGGGAAGGACCTGCTCACTCAGCTGGGGAGTTGGGAGGGCTCCCGAGAGGGGAGAGCGCTCACACTGGCCTCAGGAGTTGAAAGTGTGGGGAAAAAGAACCTGCCAGGTATGGGAGCAGCATGAGCAAAACCTCCGTGATAGAAAAGTGCAGGGTGTGTTTGCAGAAGGGCAGCATAGACCTTGTTTTGTCACCAGAAAAATGGATAAAAGTATCTATCACCAAGGGGTACTTTGAGGATTACCTAAGATAATGCATTTAAAGAGCTTTGCACAGTGCCAGGCACCCACAACATTTTTGCTAAATGACTGATGAAGATAAAGAAATAAGGCTGGAAAGGTAACTCGAGGCTGTGTCACAGGTGCTGCATGTCTTCCTAAGGAATCAGAGCATGTGGGGACTGGGAGGGACCGGACTTTCGGCTCCTTCCCTGGGAAGCTGTAGGAATCATCACGCTCACAGCCGAGCTGGGGGAGGATCCCCGCGCAGGTGCCAGATGCATCAGAAGTAAGGAGGTGGGTCAGGATTCTGATGGCACGGCCCAGGAAGAGGAGGCCCTGCGGCCCAGGTGAAGCAGGACAGAGACTGAACAGGAGGGGTTGAAGGTGGAATGTTTGTTGACTCCTTTGAAAAGATCTTGCCTATAGCAAGAATCCAAGGTTCTGCTCTGAACATGACTATGAAACTGTTCAAAGGTTTGGGGAGAGCAGCCCCAAAATTCTTGCCCACGAGTCTCCATGAGATGGCCCAAACTGGGCCTGGTTCTGTCGCTCCTTGGTGGGGGTTGGGGGGCTGGCCCAGGCTTCTCCCCATAGGTTTCCCCACACAAGTGACCTGCTGAGGAGTCCTTCAAACCCAGATCTGAATGTATGGATTGAGCCCACTCATCGGCAGTTTGCCCATGCACTGAGGGACATCATGGTCCATAAGGGATGGGGTAGGAGGCAAGTCCTGCATCAAGTCTCACTCACATGACAGGTTTCCCAGTGAATCTACTGTGGAGGGGACAGTGGACCTTTAGCAATGCATTTGGAGGTCATCCTGTCACAGTGACTTACACACTTTATAGACACTAGAGAAGCTGTGACAAGAGGAACATCTCTGGGACGCCAGGGCTGGCAGCCTGCAGATGAGGGCCCTTCCGGCGTGCTCAGAGCCTCTCTGTGGTGCATACCAAGGCTGGCCAAGGAAAAGTGCTTCCTTGTTATTGCTGCCAGGAGCCAAATGAGCTTGAGGGACCTCAAGGAAACTTGGGTTGTGTGAGATGAGGGGAGGACCAGAGCTCCAGAGTTAGGTGTCCCTATGACACCTAGGGGCCAGTGCCTGCCATGTGGGGGGAAAAGAAGAGCCCAGGAGATGACATGAGCTGACCAGAAAGGAAACCAGGCCTCCGTTTACTGCCCGCTGAGTTCCAAGGCCTAAGTCCTGTGAGGAAGGTAAGGAAGACATGGGGCATGGCCCTGGGTGGCAGCCTGAGCCTCACTGTGGGAACAGCACTGGTGGGACAGCTAGGGGTTGGCCTCTCTCCCTAACCTGGGGTCTGAGGTAGGATATCCCTGTGCAGCCTGCAAATGAGATCGGGCTCCAAAGCAGGATTCCGTCATGAGTTTTCTGTTAAGTATCTTATCCCTTAAGAGAGCCAAAACGGACTCATGAAAGAACTGAAGAGCAACGTGAAGCTGCTCAGTGGCCACACAGATGGACAGGGTGGTAAAGGGGCCAGGAACCAAGAGACAGGAGACTTCGGGCTGAGTAACCCAGGAGAGTTCCTGGGAGAGGAGCGCCCTGAGCTGGGCCTTTAGAGCGTGATTAAAACGGGGACAGTCTGGGCTCAGCACCCGTACGTAGCACAGTAGTTATGGTGCCAGCCACATTCACCGAGGCTGGCAGGTCGAACCCGGCCTGGGCCAGCTAAACAACAATGACAGCTGCAACAAAAAATAGCCAGGGGTTGTGGTGGATACCCGTAGTTCCAGCTACTTGGGAGGCTGAGGCAAGAGAATCGCTTAAGCCCAAGAGTTTGAGGTTGCTGTGAGCTGTGATGCCATAGCACTCTGCCAAGGGTGACATAGTGAGACTCTGTCTCAAAAAAAAAAACAAAAAACTGGGGCAGTCTGATAGAGGAGAGCTCCATCAATGGAGAAACGGTACTGCATTGCTCGGAAACTTCCAGTGGCTTCCAGGCCTACCACGTCCATGCAAACCTGGCATTCCCTGCTCCGTACAGCCTGGCCTCAGCTCCGGCCCAGCTGGTCGCCTTGCATTTCTGCCCAATCCCCCACCCTCCTGCACCCTGAGAAGCCACCCTGACCAGTTCACCTGCTTCCTGAACCCGCCATGCAGACTCAGACTGGTGCCTGAGTCCCCTTCATCCACTTCTCTGTCTACATCCTTCAGAGCCCCCTTCCCTAGACCTCACTCCCCATCAATTAGAATTAAGCGCTCTCTTCCCTCTTTCTTTCTGAACTTTGTCCCATTTGACTCATTTTGCTTTTTCTCAGAATCACACGTAGTTAGATCCTGACTCACAGACAATGAACACCTCAACCATGGCTTATACATCCCTGTGGGCCACATACCCTGCCCATGGCTGGTGTTTGCCACATGCCAAATGAATGGATGAATGAATGAATGATCAAGCAGAAATATGGCCACACCAGAAGGGGAGATCATGTTACAGGGACCAGGAACACCTGGCAAGAAGCACTGGGCATGACTGCCCCAAACTGCTCTCCGTCAAGCATCTCAGGGTCATCTGGTCTAGTCTGTGTCACATAACCCCTCCACAGCATTGCAGACAGCTGGTTGGAACCTGCACAAGTAGCTCCCCTGAGGGCAAGCGAAGCAGGCTGCAGCTCTAGCACATTGCCTGAGGGCAGTGGGAAGGACATGAGCTCTGATCCCAACTCTGCTACGTGCCAGCTGTGTTGTCTTATGTAAACCACTTAACCTCTCTGAGCCACTTGGTTACCTCCTTTATAAAAGAGGCATAATACTACCTCCTTCTCAAAGTTGCTCTAAGGGTTATAGAGAATATATGAAAACAGAAAACAAAACAAAACTCTCCAGCTTATAGAGGCTCCTAATGAATGGTAGCAAATTCTATTTTTATGACATGATCAGTTGTTGCGGAAACTGCAGGAGGTTTTATGAAGAGTTCAAGGAAAGTTCTAAGAAATGGCATTTGGGCTTAAACTTATGATGGAACTCATTAATAAGGTCTTACATGGAGATGATGTAGCAGAGTTGTTCAGGATCAGGAGTCAACAACCTTTTCCAACAGGGATACATCCCACAGTTAACAAATTTTTGTGGCAGGGACACATCTCACAGATAATGTTTATAAGTGAGACACTTCCCAGCCCACAGGGGCCACGGCAGGGAAGCAGAAGGCTGCAGAGGCTGGCCTGTAAGAGAAAGAGAACTTAGGGACAGTGTATACCTGTCTTAGTCCTAATTCTGGAAGCAGGCAGGATAGGACAGAGAATCCAGGTTTCTGCTACCATGTTTGAGAGTCAAGTTGATACTGATTTGGCATCAGGAGACCCGGGCTCAGGTCTTAGGCGCCCATCTAACAGCAAGGCTTTGGCTCTGAGGGTGGAAGGAAGAAGGGGGCACGTGGAGCGCTTGGCAGGGAATGGTGGCCAGAGCCCCAAATGTACCCTGGGTTAACCCTAGGCCTCTGTGTGGATCCCCCACGGTTCAGAAGTCAGGTCAGGAAATCTGACTGAACCTAAAGAGGGTGGGAGAGGTAGGAGATAGAGGTGAGGAAAGGGAGCAGCCTTGCTGCTGGGATGGGCGGGATGCCATTGACAGGGCAGAGGGTCTCAATCCTCATCGCAAACCCTATCCTTGCCCAGTCTCCCCATTGCAGTGCGTGGCGCTGCCAGCCGAAGTCCTGGAGCCCCCACTCTCCCTGATCCTCGCGTCCCACCGCTCAGAGCGCTGAGTCTTGCCCATTCTCTCCCTCCTCCACCCCCTCTGTCCCTGTCCTGCTTTCCCTGGCCTCACTGCTGTATTCTTCACACTTCCCTTCTGTTTGCCATTTATACCGACATTCTCTTCTCCAAAACTAATCTGGCCTCACTCATCCTTGGCTCAGAATCATTGGCCAGTCCCTGTTACGGTGCAGACCATCCCCCTTAGCATGGATGGCAGGACCTCCACGGTCTGTCTAGCCTCTTATGGCCTTCCCTGCTAAACATGAATCCAGCCCCATGAGCTGCCTACAAGTCCGGTCCCCCAAGGCCATGCCACTCATGAGCCTCTGAGCGTGTTACTCAGTCTACCTCAAACTTGCTTCACCCTCTCTGATTGCACTCCGGAAACCCCTTCCCTACTCCGGGGCTGGGGCGCTCCTCTGCCTTTCCCACTCCCTCCTCCTCCGTGGCTTTCACCATCTTGTCCTGGAGTAACTTCAGATCCCTCTGCCTACCACACCCTGTGGCCTGGTAGGAAGACCATAGGCACTCTGGGAATAGTTTGTGAATGAACGAACGAATGAAAGAATAAAGAATGAATGGGTAAAGATGAACAGTGAGAATATCCATGGGGAGAAGATAATTTGGTGGGGGACACAGATGATTTGGGACTAGGGACATTGAGTCTGAGTTGTTGGTGGGTGTCTTAGAAGGTGTTTTCTGTTGCTTATAACAGAATACCTGAATTTGTGTAATTTGTAAGAAACAAAATATATTTAAAATAGTTCTGGAGGCTGGGAAGTTCAAGGTTGAGAGGCCACATCTAGTGAGGGGCCTTCTTATTGATGAGGACTCTCTGCAGAGTCCCAAAGCAGCACAAGGCATCACATAGCAAGGAGGTGGTGTGCTAACTCAAGTCTCTCTTCCTCTTATAAAGCCACCGGCCCCACTCTTGTGATAACCCATTCATGTGTTAAACCTTTAACTGATCAATATATCAATGGATTAATCCATTCATACTGCCCTCATGACCCAATCACCTTTTAAAGAGTCCACTTTCAATAATGTAACTCTGAGGATTACATTTCAACATGAATTTCAGAGGGATCAGACACTTATATCATAGCAGAAGGGTATCTGGGTGCAGACCCAGGCTGCATTGGAAAGAGGAGTTTGAAGCTTGGAAGAAGGTCTCTTATGAGACAATAGTCTCTCCCTTCACATAGGCACCAACTCCCCTAGAGAATTCCAGAAATCAGGAGGTCAAATAGCCAATAAGTGGCTCAGTGTTATCAAACCAGCCTTATCAACTAAGAGAGTCTCAGAGCTAGAGAACATTGTAAGGATCTGATCTAGCCTAATTCCTTTGCTTTACAAATGGGAAAACTAAGGCTGAGAGCAGGAAGAGGCCTGTTCCACAGCTAGTGCTAAGGCCGGAACCTTTGTGTCCCCCTCATAGTCTAAGGTTTCTGCTGCCTCCTGGGG
Source organism: Perodicticus potto (assembly GCA_963574655.1). Lineage (NCBI taxonomy): Eukaryota > Metazoa > Chordata > Mammalia > Primates > Lorisidae > Perodicticus > Perodicticus potto. Next base: position 2,040 of record CAUYRH010142312.1, on the reverse strand, counting down.
CTCCTTGTTCACAGGTCTCCTCTCTGAGTTGTGGAAAGACCTGACTCCACAGATACTTATCCCTAGCTCTTCTTTCCCCCCAACCCAGCTTCTAATGGCCCCAAATGAGAACAGGCCAGATAAAGGCCTCTGCACAGAGCTTACACATTGAATCCCACACCCTTAACAAATAGGATGGGCCCCTGCAGCCTCTGTCAACAGTTACATTTATTTTGCCTTGTTTGGAATGTTGTCAGCCATCAGCCATATAACAGATCAAAAACAGCTGATGAGAAACCCAGGGAGGGGTTGCTGAGAAGAAGAAAACTGACACATTGACTCAAAAAAGCAGCCCTGAGGATTGTTCCCTATAAGGATCAATAACCATTCACATCAAAGCACAAGAAGACTCTCCTGGCCAGGCGGCGCCAACTCATGCCTGTAATCCTAGCACTGTGGGAGGCTGAGGCAGGAGGATTGCTTAAGGCAGGAGTTTGAGACCAGCCTGAGAAACAACAAGGCCTTATCTCTACAAAAAATAGAAAAAATTAGCCATGTATAGTGGCAGGCACCTATATTCCCAGCTACTTGGGAGGCTGAGGCAGGAGAATAGTTTAAGCCCAGGAGTTTGAAGTTGCTATGATCTATGATGACCCCACAGTACTCTACCTTGGGGCAACAGAGTGAGACTATCTCAGAAAAAAAAAAAAAAAAAAAGCTCTCCTACACATACACAAGTACAAATCCCAACACTAGTTGTGAAAACCAAATTACAGTACTTTTTGCTTAAGATCTGCAAACATGGCTCGGTGCCTGTGGCTCAAGCGGCTAAGGCGCCGGCCACATACACCTGAGCTGGCAGGTTCGAATCCAGCCTGGCCTGTCAAACAACAATGATGGCTGCAACCAAAAAATAGCCGGGCGTTGTGGCAGGCGCCTGTAGTCCCAGCTACTTGGGAGGCGAAGGCAAGAGAATCGCTTGAGCCCAGGAATTGGAGGTTGCTGTGAGCTGTGATGCCACGGCACTCTACCCAGGGTGACAGCTTGAGGCTCTGTTTCAAAAAAAAAAAAAAGATCTGCAAACATTTAGGCAAGGATGCTCTAAATGTGGTCAACATCTAAAGCAACCAAATGTGATGATCTAAAGTGATTAAGATCGTTAAAGTTTTAGCACTATCAGAAGCAAGCCCTCTCTCTGCTATTTAAAAGGACGAATTATTCTTTAGGATTCTGGACAACAAAAATTCTTCATTCATTATGAAAAAGTGAGGAAAGGAATTGACATTTGTTGATAGGCCACAAGATACAAGGCAGAGACTGTGCCTAACAAATCATCTCACTTAATTTCATGACTCTTTATTTTTTATTTATTTATTTATTTATTTATTTTGAGACAGAGCCTCAAGCTGTCACCCTGGATAGAGTGCTGTGGCATCACAGCTCACAGCAACCTTCAATTCCTGGGCTCAAGCGAGTCTCTTGCCTCTGCCTCCCAAGTAGCTGGGACTACAGGCGCCCGCCACAACACCCGGCCATTTTTTGGTTGCAGCCATCATCATTGTTGTTTGGCGGGCCCGGGCTGGATTCGAACCTGCCCGCTCAGGTGTACGTGGCTGGCACCTTAGCCCGTTGAGCCACAGGCGTCAAGCCAATTTCATGACTCTTTAACCTTGCACACAGCAGACATTCAGTATTTGCTGAACTGAATGGATTGGGTTTTTGCAGGCTTATTTTTATTTTATTTTATTTTATTTTATTTTATTTTATTTAAAGTCACTTTATTTATTCATTTATTTAGTTTTTGCAGTTTTTGGCCAAGGCTGGGTTTGAACTCACCACCTCTGGTATATGGAGCCGGTGCCTGTGACTATTTATTTTCTTTTTTTTTTTTTTTTTTTTTTGAGTTTTTATTTTTATTTATTTATTTTTTTAAATACATGTATTTTATTATTCTTCATTACATTATTCCCCCCCCCACCCGTCCGTGATAAGACAGAATTGATTTACAGAAAAGAATACAGAAAACACCAAAGCTCCTGGTAGTGGGAGAGATTTCAAGTA
>CAUYRH010142305.1:0-15091 GCA_963574655.1 Perodicticus potto | reverse complement strand
GTATCAATGAATGAACAGAGTCCATTCATGGAATTGAGGCCTAGGAAATTCACATGTAATTGACCTAGGCATAGGAAATGGAGGTTCCGTCTTTAGTCATAAGTGTAAACTGAAGGAGACACCAAGGTGCAGGTGTCTCCTCGGCAGTTGTCTGGCCTTTGTGGCTATTGGAGCCTCCGGTGAGGGGTTGGAGGTCTCCCTCCTTGCCTATCATACAGCTTGCTGGTTCCTCAGCCGCGCTGCCGCCACACCGACACCACCAAGGTGGAGGCGGCAGGTCCGCCAGCTCCGCTGAGCTGGTCGGGGCGCCAAATGTCCTGCATCGGTCTCTAGGTAAGAGGGTTACTGATTTGTTCTCCAGATGCACCTTCTCTTAACCTTCTATTAAAAATCTCCACGAAAAGGTGGTGCCTGTGGCTGAGTGGGTATGGTACTGGCCCCATATACTGACGGTAGTGTGTTTGAACCTGGCCCTGGCTACACTGCAACAAAAAAATTAGCCAGGCGTTGTGGTGGGTGCCTGTAGTCCCAGCTACTTGGGAGACTGAGGCAAGAGAATCGGCTAAGCCCAGGAGTTGGAGGTTGCTGTGAGCTGTGACACCACAGCACTCTACCAAGGGCGATAGAGTGAGACTCTGTCTCTAAAAAAAAAAAAAAAAAATCTCCACGAAGGGCTCGGCACCTGTAGTTCAGCAGCTAGGGCACCAGCCACATGCACTAGAGCTGGCAGGTTTGAATCCAGCTCGGGTCTGCCAAACAACGATGACAACTACAACCCCAAAACAGCCAGTGTGGTGGGCACCTATAGTAGCTCCTTGGGAGGCTGAGACAAGAGAATCACTTAAGCCCAAGAATTTGAGGTTGCCGTGAGCTGTGACGCTACGGCACTCTTCCAAGGGTGACAGCTTGAGACTCTTGTCTCAAAAAAAAAAAGAAAACAAACTTCATGAAAACATGGACGGGGATGCAAAATCACAACAGCACTGAAAACTTGAAATATTTGTCAATGAGTTACATGAGAGTAACTCATGGGAGTTTAATGGTAAGACTGGGCAGTGAAATGTTTGATTCCCATAGACTTCCGCTGGACATCTGCATTTGACAGATGCAGAATTTTCACCAAACAAGAAGAAAGATAGCGTCACAGACCCTAAGAGCATCTTTCTTGAGATTTGAACGTTTTGCCCTACAGCCCAATTCTTCCCACCCCATCCTGTCATTATCACTTCTCTCTGTATCTCACTTCAGGGGCTTCAATTTCCATGATTTCAGCAACTCTTGGCTGGACAAGCGGCTCACTGCACATTGAAATACGAACTCAGTGTCAAGAAGGTACAAAAACCTAAAAGAGCCACTGGAGCAGTGCATTGTAGAAGCTGCAGTTTTGCATGTAGTGTTTTTGACAAGCAAAGAACTACACAGACTCTTTTAAATAATCCAGAAATGATATCCCTTATTCATAATCAGGGACCTGAAATGTACATGTATAAAAAAGAGTACCTTTCTAAGTCCAAAGGAACTACACCAGGAGAACAACGTCCAGACGTTAGCATTTTGGCTAGAGGCTGTGCACATCAGGGCACCTCTAGGTTACAACCTAAGAGGAGTTTCTAACTGCAACGTGGTGGCTAGAGGAAGGCGTGTCGGATGCTGAGTATGCATCAGCTGTTCCGACTCCCTTCTCGTTATCTGCTTTTCCTATGGGGTAACTCAAAGTTTCAGATACTCACCAAGTTGGACCAGTGACCCACTAGTTCTGGTGAAGTGATTTTAGAGGGAGTCTTTCAGGGTGCTTCTGGAAGACCCTGCCCTGCTAAAAGTAGAGAGGATAAAGCCTTTTCCTCAGCCTTCTTCCATTGTTTCTTACCTGGGAATCTGGTTGGCAGCCTGAGCACACAGCTCCTTGCACAGATGGTGACAAGCCAGGAGACAAAAAACAACCCTCTAAGGAGGTGAGGTGAGAAGGATGGGTTGAATGTGAATCCTTGGGGAGATTAAACCCAACATGGTCTTGTTAATTAAACAATAAATGTCACTGTTTTAAGCCCCTGTTTTTCAGAATTTGGGGTTCTTACTGTCAAAAATGTCATAACTGATTTGGGGGCTAAGTAAAGAGAAGGCAGAAAATCTAATTATTAGCAAGTGTGTTTGAAATATAAAGGAAAAAGATGTGTTTTAAGATTTCTTTTTTTTTTTTTTTGAGACAGAGCCTCAAGCTGTCACCCTGGATAGAGTGCTGTGGTGTCATAGCTCACAGTAACCTCCAACTCCTGGGCTCAAGCGAGTCTCCTGCCTCTGCCTCCCAAGTAGCTGGGACTACAGGCGCCCGCCACAACACCCAGCCATTTTTTGGTTGTAGCCGTCATTGTTGTTTGGCGGGCCCGGGCTGGATTCGAACCCGCCAGCTCAGGTGTATGTGGCTGGTGCCTTAGCCCGTTGAGCCACAGGCGCCGAGCCAGTTTTAAGATTTCTTATTCTGGGGAACACAAATAAATTTTGGAAAGCATTCCTGTATAAGCTCATTATAATTTTTAAAAATGCAATCTGTCAAAAAAGATGTAAAACATTTGATGATAAGAGTAAACTACAGTGAAGAACTGAGATGTAAAGAAAGCTATCTATATAAGACTCGAAAAAAGTGCAACAGGGCTCAGCCACTGTGGCTCAAGGGGCTAAGGCGCCAGCCACGTACACCTGAGTGGGCGGGTTCGAATCCAGCCCGGGCCCGCCAAACAACAATGACGGCTGCAACCAAAAAAAAAATAGCCAGGCATTGTGGCGGCCGCCTTAGTCCCAGCTACTTGGGAGGCAGAGGCAGGAGACTCCCTTGAGTCCAGGAGTTGGAGGTTGCTGTGAGCTGTGATGCCATGGCGCTCTACCCAGGGTGATACCTTGAGACTCTGTCTCAAAAAAGAAAAAAGTGGAACAGAGTAAAAATGTACCAGCAGGATTATGGGCTGAAATCTGTGATGTGGAAGATGAGTATGAGAAGCTGCTCTAGGATGCAGATAAAAAGTGCAAGAAAATAGAGATAAAAGAGGAAATGAATTTATACGACTAACATGTAAATAATTATACCTAAATAAATAAGACAAAAATAAGAGAAATATTTTCTGAGCGTAACAACTCAATAGGCAGCAGAAAGACTTAGAATACAGGCAATCCCTGAGTTATAAACATCTAACTTAACATGCAGTTTGCACTTATGAACGGAGGCTATTGCAGGTAATAGGCAAATGTACCTGTTCCAACTTACATACAAATTCAAGTTAAGAACAGACCTACAAAACCTATTTCCTTCATAACCCAGGGACTCCCAGGTTAATAACCCAGGTAAATATGCCTCCTGTTCCAACTCACACACAAATTCAATTTAAGAACAAACCTACCAAACCCATCTCATTTATAACCCAGGACTCCCTGTAATAGGTAAATATACCTGTTCCAACTCACATACAAATCTACAGAACCTATCTTGTTTGTAATCCGGGCACTACCCTATAAATAAGCATCCAGACTTATCCTGGTGAAAGTTTTGAATTGAAAAAAGGAATAGAAAAAAATGAGAGGAAGGAAAGAAAGAAAAGAATGAAAATCACACATGGTATCAGGCAGAAAAAGTGGACAACGAAGCAAAACGCAGGAACGTACTAATAAGCCAATTTAAAAAATGCCTCCCTCCTAATATCTCCCCAGCCAACAGAAGTGGGTGAATATTAATTTCGGGAGAGCATGCCTGTCAATGTTACAAAATCAAACCTGGGATTGGAAAACTGAAAGAGAAAGAAGGCAAAGTTTCTTTTTTGTCTCCCATACAACAGCAGGTGTCCAGGAAGGTCAACGTTTCTGTTGGTCTCAGTTTCTTTATGAGATAAAGAGAGGATTGGGGTGCAAGAGAGAGATGGCTACATAATTTCCAATATTTACCATCACAGGGGTCACCACACGTGGTCCAAGGCCAACAGGCACTGCCTTGGACCTTGGGGATTAGCAACAGCACAGCTCCGCTCTCCCCAGGACGTGCCCTCTGGGGAGTCGTACTAGGAGAGCCTTCTGGGTAAGCCAGAGCATCTCTTACCAGGGTGTCCCAGAGCCTCCCCTGAGTACGACCCTCCATGATGCAGACACTCCTGCTCCCAAGGCGCTCCCGATCTGAGGCAGGAGACAGATGTAACCGAATAGAACCCAGGGAGCTGGGAGGCAATGGACGTACCGGCAAGAGAGAGAAGAGCCATTCTCGCTAACCCAGAGGGGGAGTCTGGGAGAGGTTGTCTAGAGTTAGGGATATCGGAGCTGATGCTCCAAAATGACTCTAGTTCCCCTGGGCTGTGATGGAAGGCAGAGGACCCTGTGGGGAGGGAGGACAGTGTGACAGGAAGCACAGGTCTGTAAAAGAGCATGACAGTTTCTGGAAACAGCAAGTGGTGCAGATGGGCTGGGGAATGGGTCCCTGGAGAGCTCTGTGGAACCTGAAAACCTGGTCCACTGAAAAGGGGACTGCTAAACATTGAGGCGGAACAGCTAGAGAACATTCCATGCATGGAGCTGGGCTAAAGTTTAATGAATATAAATACACGCATGAGAATAAAATGTCCCTACAGTGGTATTGTATTAACGAGCTAGTAATAATGCTGAAGGCATCAGGGAAATGTTAATAGCAGGCTATTCAAATGCTTGACATTTCTATGAACATGAAGTTCTCCATGCTGACCATTATGTGACATTGCATATTAACCGCAGCCCAGAGATGCAAGTGTGTTCACTAGGTCAGCCAACATTGATTCTTTGTCTTGTGCCAAAAAGGCTAGATGTCAGATACAGGCATAAAGCAGGGTTCTTGCCTTCAAGGGACTTTCAGTCTAATAGTGAAAGCACACAGGTCAATGAGTCCCTAAAATGCAACAGGGGCTTTGAAGACTCATATTCTGTGCCCAGGGCCTGGTGCAGGGTAAGGATGCAGACTGAAGAGTGGTCTTCCTTGGAAGTGGGGAGTAGTGGAGATGACTGCAAAACACAGGAAATTACTAAGAAGCCAGTTTCCGGAGAGCATGCCTGTCAAAATGTTACAACATCACACCTGGGATTGGAAAACTGAAAGAGAAAGAAAGCAGAGTTTCTTTTTTGTCCCCCATACAACAGCAGGTGTTATAGGAAGGCCAAAGTTTCTACTGGTCTGAATATCTTTTCTTATTTTTTTCTTTTTCTTTCTCTTTTTTTTTTTTGTAGAGACAGAGTCTCACTTTATTGCCCTTGGTAGAGTGCCGTGGCATCACAGCTCACAGCAACCTCCAACTCCCGGACTTAGGCAATTCTCTTGCCTCAGCCTCCCGAATAGCTGGGACTACAGGCGGCTGGGGCTGGGCTTGAACCCGCCACCCTCAGTATATGGGGCCGGCGCCCTACTCACTGAGCCACAGGCGCCGCCCTGGTCTGAGTTTCTTAGTGAGATAAAGAAGGGATTGGTCTGAGTTTCTCTATGAGATAAAGAAGAGATTGGGGTGCAGGAGAGGGATGGCTACATAATTTCCAACATTTACCACCACAGGGGTCACCACACACATGGTCCAAGGTCAACAGGCCGTGCCTAGGACCTTGGTGGGCAGCAACAGCACAGCTCAGCTCTCCCCAGGACGTGCCGCCTGGGGAGTCATACCTGTGAGAGCCTCCTGAGTAAGGCAGAGCGTCTCCTTACCTGTGTGCTTTCACTGTTAGACTGAAAGTCCCTTGAAGGCAAGAACCCTGCTTTACGCCTTTCTGTCTTCTGACATCTAGCCTTTTGGCACAAGACAAAGAATCAATGTTTGTCGACCGAATAAACACACTTGTATTTCAGGGCTGCGGCTACCATGTAATGTCACGTAATGGTCAGCACAGGACCGTATGAATTTATATGAACATGAATTTCATGTTCATATAAATGTCAATGAGTTGGGATTAAAGACATTCAGGGAGAAAGCACAGAGAAGGGGCGGCCCACACAGGCAAAGACATTTTGGGGTAACTGCATGTTTTTCTTTAACAAACCATGAAGTAGGGGGTCTTTTAAATTTGTGATACATTCACAGTTGGTCAAGCTGTGTAATTACCTGGCTGCCTGCCAGAAACCCCACGTGTGTGCACACTTTCCACCCTGCTGTAAGATTCAGTCAGCCAGCAAGTGTTTATTGCGTGCCCTTTATGTACGAGTGCCATAATAGGCACACGGGGAAGAAAGCGGGCAGAAACTCAAACACTGTGAGAAACGGAGTGTTTGGGGTTGCCTCCAGTTACAGCTGTGGTTTCATCTGACTCACTGGGAATAGCAGACAATGCAGCTATTGTTGTGGCCAGCGCTGCGGTCGCCTAGCGCCCTTGGTGCCCTAGTGCTCAGCACCCATTCGCATAAAGCCATTGGATTGTGATCACAGCTTTGATAGGAACAGTTTTACTTTATTACCTTAGTAAAGAACCATCATTGCATGAAAAGTCAAACTGGAAATCTTCCTTCTGTGGCGATTTGTGTTCCAGCAAAGTGATGTGAGGTAGAAAAGGGTAATACCTCTCCTTATGCATTGTAAGTAAGGGTTGGAGCCGACACTCCTGTAACAAAAGACAGGGTAACAGGAAGAAGTATCACCAACTTGTGTAATCAAAGCTTGTTTGTTTGTTTGTTTTAGAGAGGAGGTCTGCTGTATAGCCCAGGCTGGTCTTGCACTCAGCTTCCAGCAATCCTCCCATCCCAAGCAGCTGAGATTACAGGCATAAGCCACTACACACGGCCAATTTCCTTAATTTCAGAATATTAGGGGGTACGCATGTTTCATTTACACACTTTGTTTTTGTACAGATTGAGTCAAACACCCAGTGTGCGCTGTACCCAATGGGGTGAATTTACCTGGGCCCTTCTCCTCCATCCCCCAGCTCGATTTTCACTGAGATTTACTTCTGTATGTGGACTCAAGTGTTAATCAATTGGTTCCAATTTGGTATTGAGTACATGCTCTTGTTTCGCCATTCTTTGATGTTTGACTTAGAAGAATGGTTTCCAGTTCCATCGAGGGAGGTGTCACAAAAGATACTAGACTGTAATTTTTTTAACGTCCGAGTAGTGCCCCATAATGCCACATTTTATTCATTCAGATAGCAGTGAGCACTGGGCTGTCTCTCCCCTTTGTGATTGTGAATCGTGTTGCTGTAAAGGTGCAAGTGTGGGCATCCTTTTTACAAAATGGTCTTTTTTCTTCGTGCACTTGAATCCAAGTTTTATGTGACCCGGGAGGTTCCAGAAATGAAGACCTAAAGACCTGCGGGAAAATGTTTGTTTTTATGCTTAGCTTGATGAAGAATGGGCCGCATGTAGAAATGTGGGTAGAATGAAGGGTGTGATCTCCTGGTGGGAGATCGAAGGGGATACCCAGCAAGCCCTGTCTGTTCAGATCCCTCTGGCCTTTCCGAGCAGCGTTCCTTCCTTCCTGGTATAGGACAGGGACCCGGAGAATAAGGGTTTCCAAGAGAGAAGGGAGAGGGTAACCTTTCTAGGTTTTACGGCCTGCTTTGGGGCAGAGGAGCTCTAGTTTCCATGACCCACCTTGGGGAAGAGGAATTGTGGGTTCTAGCACTTGGTTTGGGGAGAGACAGGAGGAAGAGAGGTCAGAGAACCCTGTCCCGTGTCCAGTCCTAGGTACTGGGCACTCTAACGTGCCATCCTTTGGAGTACTGTGTTCTGCGGCTCCAGAGCAGCCAGAAGGCACAGAGGACCGGTGTAACCAAACAGCCCTTGGGTTCCACTTACAAGCCTCCAGGTATTTCCACTTCAGTGGTATCCATAAAAGCTAAGAATTTCCTATGGCACTTGAGCAAAATGGCTAGGTGTGCCCAACGTCATTGTTAAAGGCAGACTGTTTGATTTGGGGCTGGGTGTGTTCTGAAAAAACGCTCATCGTGAATCCCGATCCTGCCCTCCCTGTGAGCACCGGCGGCTTCTCCTCAGGGCACCCGGCTGCCCCAGACACTCACATCCGTGTGTAGACGAATACAAATCGCGCCTCCCTGCCATCGCTTCAAACGACATTCCAATCTCTGGTTTCCTGTTCACTGCCAGATTTCTTGGAAAAGTTTATCTCTGCTTTCTGGCATCCACTGCATAACATGTTGTCTGTCATCATCGTTAACCAAAACACGGCGGGGGTGGGTGGGAAGCCCTCTTCATTTCTCTTCATTGTTGTTCTGTGGTGCTGGGAAAGTTTCTGCCGAAGACGGCCTAGAGGTACCACAGAGAAGCAGGGGCTGGCCTGAAACACCGAATTAGATTCCCAGCCCCAGCCTGCGGGTGAGAGGGAACTTCATCATCATAAACAACAGTAGTAAGGTGAGCGGGGAATCTGGTTTGGGGCAGTACCCTATACGGCAGGAGAGAGAAACAAAATTCAGACAACTGAGACCTCAGCTTAACTCAGCAGCATATAAGCTCCATGTGGGGCTAGGATCAGACAGTGCCCTAGTGCAAAATTTTAACTTTTTAAAGGCAGATTGCTTAGAGATAGGTAGACAGATGGAATAGAAATAGGGATGATGAGAAAGAGATTCCTGTTGTAGGACTGCAGTCCCCAAGCCTTGGGCCATAGACAGTATCAGTCCATGGCCTGTGAGGAACCGGGCTGCACAGCAGGGGATGAGCAGCAGACAGGTGAGCCAGCCAGCCAGTGAAAGCTTCATCTGTTTACAGCCACTCTCCGTCACTGGTGTCCCACCTGAGCTCCATCCCCTGTCACACCAGCAGAGCCATTAGATTCTTAAGGGAGTCTGAGCCCTACTGTACTCCGCACATGTGAGGGATCGGGGTTGCACGCTCTGTATGAGAATCTAATGCCCACCCTCACCATCCCAGTCCATAAAGACATTGTCTTCCATGAAACTGCTCCTTAATGCCAAAAAGGTTGGGGACTACTGCTGTAAGATATGAAATTTAAACTGAAGGGTTTTTTATATCAACTCACATGGAAATGATTTTATAATGTCTCTGAAGAGTTACACTCAATGCAGAGATCTGGGTCTGGAGAGGGACGCTGAGCAACTGGGATGGCGTCCAGTTTGCACACATGTTGCTTTGTGGGTATGCTAGGAGAGCGGCTAACGGAACCAGAGAAACCACCACGTCCGGAGAGCAGCAGAGGAAGCTGGGACCCTGTTCAGTCCCCAGCCTAGAAAAAGCTGCCTTTGTGACAGGCTTGCTTTTTAACCTGCCACCTCGCGCTTCTTCTAATGTAGGATAACAGAACATCAAAAAGGGACTCTTGTATCTCAGTGTCTTCTTGTAGGGAAACAGCATTTCCCATCTCATGAAGAGAGAAAGAAGGAAGGGGAAAGAAAAGCACAAGGTGGCAAGGACGGTCTTCTTGCAGCTCCCACCTCCATTTCCCTACATCCTTAACTCAGTGCCCCCCCTCGTGCCTTCTATCACCCCGAATGCCCTTGGGAGGCCTCACAAAATCTCCCTTCCAAGGGTTTCATTTTCCAAAATCACTAATATCTCCAATAGAATATCAGAGATCAGTGTTTTAGTAATTGCCAAAACACACACGAAAACAAACACATCCAACACAGAAAAAAACGAACGACGACCAGTAGAGAGAAGAATAACACAAGATCCTTACCCAAATGTGAGGGTTTGACCCAATTCTCCTTGCGGTGGAGGAATTTATTGTTGAGAATTTTAAGATCACGTGGGAAGAAGAATGTGTGGAAACTGAGGACATGAATGAATTTATAAGAGAGTACCGTGAAATTGTTTTGCAGTTAAAAAAATAAAACAGTACATAACACCTTAATAGAGATAGCATCAGAATGTTAAGTTTCTTGAAGCAAGGACCACCACATCTGTCTTGTTTTGTTTTACTTAAGAAACACCTGCCAAAGTATTTGTTTTCTGATTAACTAAATAAATTGCTGATTTCATTTCAGTGCAATGGTTTTTGTTCAAACTGCTCATCAATTAGTTTTGCTTATTGTGGAATATTGCATTTTTATTTATTATTGTATATTTATTTTATTATTGTGGAATATTGCATTTTTATTTACTTGGCCATCTAAACTTATTCAATGATTTTTTTTTTTTTTTCTGATCTTCCACTTCTCTACCATGATCCTGGAGATGGAAAATACTTTGGATATTTGTGACGGGAAGGGATTTAGATCACTTTTATTTGACCCACTTATTTTCCTAGAGCTGAACAGCATTTTTCAGCTGCACCGTACCCTCATTCAAGGCAGAGTTAAATAGCCGTCGCTCGGCCTGCGATAGTTGTGTGCCCTGGCATGTGTTTGCAGCCCATTGGCTTAGTCTCAAGTTCCACTTTTCCTCCACCACCTGGGCTTGTATCTCTGCTTCTGAATGTTGGAGTCGCCCAGGTCCCATTCTACTGCTGTCTCTCCTTTTTCTCTACTCTATCTTCCTACGTGATCTTTTCTCATGGTCACATAGGAGGCCAAGCATATGCTGCTGATTCGTAGATGCCTATCTCCAGCCTTGACCTGCCTCGTAGGCTCCAAATCTGTGTATCTACTTGACATTTCCATGTGGATATCTTACAGGCAAATAAAGCCTTTTACTAAATCCATATGGAACTTCGGATTTCCACCTCTCCTCTTATCGCCACCCACAGCGGGTCTTCTCCCTAATCTTCTCTGTGTCATCCCCATATAGAGTGTGGTACTGCATATAATGTGTTGATGATTGTTAAGTCACCCACCCAGCTGCTCAAGCCACAGAGCTATCTTGTGTTCTTACCCACTTTTTATCCTCCTTCTCTGATTCATGAGCAAATACAGTTGTTTTCAGCCCTGAAATAGGTTGCGAAGTTGCTTACTTGTTTCCAGTTTTACTCTTAACACCCAAGTGTAAGCGGCCACCACCTCTTGTTCAAACCAAGGCAACAAACTCTTTGCTATTGGTCTTCCCCCTTAGAAGAAGTGGTCTCTACAAAGCAGTGATAGTAGCCCTTACAGACGAGAAACCAGCAATGTCGATGTCCTCTGCATGTTTTGTAGGTATCAACCTCATTATACTGGGAACACACTGTGAAGTGTCCCCTCTGTACCTCTCCAAATTCACTTAGTGCCTCTCCCACCTACCTCTCCAGACTCACTCTGTGCCCTACAGAGTGCTGGCCATCTGATAGTCGCTGACACATGGAGAGAGCTCTCTTGTCCCAAGACCTTGGAAATTGCTGTCTCCTGGGCCCGGAATGCTCCCCTCTTTGCTATAATACTTTTTGTTTCTATTTTGACAAGTTACAACATATGTATACCTACTACCAAAAATTAATAACTTTTAACCTATTAACATTTTTCTTTGGATTTTTTTCTTTTTCCTGTTTTTTTTTTTTTTTTTTTAGACAGAGCCCCACTCACTCTGTCACCAGGGCTAGACAGAGTACAGTGGGGTCATCCTGGCTCACTGCACCTTCAAACTCCCGGGCTCAAGTGATCTTTCTGCCTCAGCTTCCTAAGTAGCTGGGACTACACACACCACCATGCCTAGCTAAGTTTTCTATTTTTTTGTAGAGCTGTGGGGGGGGGGGGCGTCTCGCTCTTGCTCAGGCTGGTCTCAAATTCCTGAGCTCAAGTGATCCCCCTGCCTTGGCCTCCCAGAGTGCTAGGGTTATAGGTGTGAGCCATCACACCTGCCCCGCCTTTCCTTGGATTTTATCATTAAAAACTCAATATAAAGGGCGGCACTTGTGGCTCAAAGGAGTAGGCACCAGCCCCATATGCTGGAGGTGGTGGGTTCAAACCCAGCCCCGGCCAAGAAGCGCAAACCCCCCCCAAAACAAAAAAAAAACCTCAATATAAAGTAGATGTCTCTTTTGTTCTCCCCATGCTTTGTCTTCCTTTCTCCTTACACAGTGGGTTAGTGCCTGGCCTGTGGCTGGTTCCCTATCCTGCATCCCTTTCTCCCTTCCCCAGTCTAACACAGTTTGACATGCCCCCCGCTCCCACCCTTCCACTGCAGCCAGCTCATGTGCTTCAGCAGCAGCCGATGGTGGCCCAGTTGTGGCTAACGAGACATGAGGACAAGTTTCTCAGAAGCTGTGTTTCATTTTAGCTCAGGCTAGCCAGCAGGGACCCTGTGGCCCTTCCAGAGGCTGTAACCTCCCTCTGCTGCTCTCAATAGTTTGCCTTCGGGGAACTGGAGTGGGACCAGAGGAGCCAGATTCTCTGAATCTACGCCAAGGCATACACTGAACGGCATGCTTGTTCAGTCTTGGTCCCCTGTCACCTGCTTATCTCATGTAGCCGTCTCATCAAAACAAAAAACAACATCGTAAAAAGAAGGAAACTGGACTTCCTAAATGTCTGCATGCCTCTCTTCTCCAAAAAGAAAGAAAAATGACTTTTCCTTCTCTGTCTAGTCATTTTGTGCCTGATGTATTATTTTATTATAGTTGTGTGTGTGTGTGTGTGTTTAGACTCAGTGCTCCGAAAGACACACGAGGTCAAGTCTCTGTTGGGATATATAACACGTTTAAAATCTCAGTTCCTCTCTCCGTCTCCCTCTCTGCTTCCAGGTTGCGGCATGTTCACCTTCCTCTCGTCGGTCACTGCTGCCGTCAGCGGCCTCCTGGTGGGTTATGAACTTGGGATCATCTCGGGGGCTCTGCTTCACATCAAAACCTTATTGGCCCTGACCTGTCAGGAGCAGGAGATGGTGGTGAGCTCCCTCCTCATCGGGGCCTTCTTCGCTTCACTCATCGGAGGGGTCCTGATAGACAGGTACGGGCGAAGGATAGCGATCATCTTGTCATCCTGCCTGCTGGGCCTGGGCAGCCTCGTGTTGATACTCAGCCTGTCGTATACACTTCTCCTAGTAGGACGCATCGCCATAGGGGTTTCCATCTCACTCTCTTCCATCGCCACCTGTGTGTACATCGCAGAGATTGCTCCTCAACACAGAAGGGGCCTTCTGGTGTCCCTGAATGAGCTGATGATCGTCACTGGCATTCTTCTGGCCTACATTTCAAATTATGCATTTGCCAATGTTTCCCATGGCTGGAAGTATATGTTCGGTCTTGTTATTCCCTTGGGAGTTTTGCAAGCCATTGCCATGTACTTTCTTCCCCCAAGCCCTCGGTTTCTGGTGATGCAAGGACAAGAGGAAGCTGCCAGCAAGGTGCTCGGAAGGTTAAGAGCAATCTCAGACACAGCCGAGGAACTCACTGTCATAAAGTCCTCCCTCAAAGATGAATATCAGTATAGTTTTTGGGATCTGTTTCGTTCGAAGGACAACATGAGGACCCGAATAATCATAGGCCTAACGTTGGTATTTTTTGTCCAAATCACCGGCCAGCCAAACATATTATTCTATGCATCGACTGTTTTGAAGTCTGTTGGCTTTCAAAGTAATGAGGCAGCCAGCCTCGCCTCCACCGGGGTTGGGGTCGTCAAGGTTGTTAGCACCATCCCTGCTACTCTTTTTGTGGACCACGTGGGCAGTAAAACCTTCCTTTGTGTCGGCTCTTCTGTGATGGCAGCTTCACTGGTGACCATGGGCATCGTGACTCTCAATATCCATGTGAACTTCACCCATATCTGCAGAAGCCAGAGTCCTGTCAACCAGACCCTGGATGAGCCTGGGCTTTACGGACCAGGAAACCTGTCGGCCACCAACCATACTCTGAGAGAGCGCTTTAGAGACTTCACTTTCCAGAGCAGAAGCTCACTCATGCCCATAAGACACGATGTGGATAAGAGAGAGGAGACAACCTCAGCATCCTCACTCCATGCTGGGCTAAGCCACACCAAATACCCGATAGTCACAGAGTCCTCGGATGTCCCAGCTTTTTTGAAATGGCTGTCCTTAGGCAGCTTGCTTGTTTATGTGGCTGCTTTTTCAATTGGTCTAGGACCAAGTAAGTGCTTTATTTTTTATTCCTTCCCTCTCTCCCCTTATGAATGTTAAAGTTTTGCCTTTGGTCACCAAGAGCATCCGAGTGCTATAGTTCCTAGTACAGAAAAGAACTAGAAGCAAGACAAGGGTAATGTTGGTCATTAGAAAGGATGCTTGGGGCTCGGCGCCTGTGGCTCAACGGGTTAAGGCGCCAGCCACGTACACCTGAGCTGGCGGGTTCGAATCCAGCCCGGGCCCGCCACACAACAATGACGGCTGCAACCAAAAAATGGCCGGGTGCTGTGGCGGGCACCTGTAGTCCCAGCTACTCGGGAGGTGGAGGCAGGAGACTCGCTTGAGCCCAGGAGTTGGAGGTTGCTGTGAGCTGTGATGCCACAGCACCCTTTCCAGGGTGACAGCTTGAGGCTCTGTCTCAAAAAAAAAGAAAGAAAGGATGCTTGGTTTATATCTGCTTTTGAAAACTGCAGGTCTAGTATTTAACTGAAGAACTTCTTCTTTAACTGAAGAACCATTTTCTGTCATGTGAGGCTCCTTTAACTTGAAATGATTGGGGATGAACCAGACCTAAAAATACATTTATTGTCCGAGGTAATTATGTTGTTTTATGAGAGTAAAGTTTACTGGGGTAAAATTTTCTTTCATCTCATTCACTGAGTTTCTTCGTAGGAGGAAGAAAAAGAAAGCCAAATCATGTTCGAATTGGATGCATTTCAGTAATAGTGACGAAGGAGGGAATTAAGAGTTGAGAAGGAAGAGGCAAGCACTCTGGGAGGCTGAGGCAGGTGGATTGCCTGAGCTCAGGAGTTTGAGACCAGCCTGAGCAAGAGCGAGACCCTGTTTCTAAAACTAGCCGGGTGTTGTGGAGGGCACCGGTAGTCCCAGCTACTTGGGATGCTGAAGCAAGAGGATTACTTGAACCCAAGAGTTTGAGGTTGCTATGAGCTATGACACTATGGCACTCTACCGAGGGTGACAAAGTGAAACTCTGTCTCAAAAAAAAAAAGAAAGAAAGAAAGAAAGAGACAAGGCGGATGTATTATTCTTCTTCTTCTTCTTTTTTTTTTTTTACTATTTGCATACTTTATTAAATTCATGACAAAATCACAATGTTAAATATAAATAACAGTGAAAGAGTAATTTGTAAAAGACTGGGTTTTTGATTATATCCCTGGACTGAAAATTGAATTAAGTAGAAAGTAACAAAAG
>CAUYRH010142302.1:0-27035 GCA_963574655.1 Perodicticus potto | reverse complement strand
TCACCCTGGATAGAGTGCTGTGGCATCACAGCTCACAGCAACCTCCAATTCCTGGGCTCAAGGGAGTCTCTTGCCTCTGCCTCCCAAGTAGCTGGGACTACAGGCGCCCGCCACAACGCCCGGCCATTTTTTGGTTGCAGCTGTCGTTGTTGTTTGGCAGACCTGGGCTGGATTCGAACCCGCCAGCTCAGGTGTACATGGCTGGCGCCTTAGCCTGTTGAGCCACAGGCGCCGAGCCATTCCTTTTTAAACAAATCATTACACTCCCCACATGGCAGCGGCAGGGGCTGCCTGCCCATCCCAGAAGGAAAAAGAGCCCATCTCTTGTCTGGATTCCCTTTGAAAGTTAGAAAGCGGTGCCCCAGTAAATGAACAGCAAGAGCACTCACCTCATAAGCCTTCTCTTTTATTTTTAAAGGAGATGAGTAAATTTGGAGGGACAATTCATTATTCCCATGGATTTTAGCCCTAGTTTAACTTTACCAGGTACCTGTGATCCCCTAAAAAGGTAAGAGTTCCTCCACTTTCTAAAAACGATTGTAGGGCAGGCATGGTGGCTCAGACCTATAATCCTAGCACTCTGGGAGGCCAAGGTAGGAGGATTGCTTGACTCTGGAGTTCAAGACCAGCCTGAGCAAAAGTGAGACCTACTAATAAACAGAAAAACTAGCCTGGTGTGGTAGCACAAGCTTATAGTCCCAGCTCCTTGGGAGGCTGAGGCAAGAGGATCTCTTGAGCTCAAGAGTTTGAGATTGCTGTGAGCTACGATACGAGATATAAGCACTCCAGCCTGGGGCAACAGAGTAAGATGCTACCTCAAAAAAAAAAAAAAAATTACAGAACATTGAACACTGTAGTTTGCAAAGGGCTTTTGCTATGTGAACGACCTCACTAGAGGCATGTTCCATAGCCCTCCCCCTTCTGTGCCACAAAGGTATCAGGTGCCTCCTCGTGAGCCCCCCTGTGCTGTTGCCCCAGTCTTCTAGCCAAACTGAGGTCACACAGGTCCTGCCTTTCCATGCACTGGGAGCCTCTAGGCAACCCAGTCAAGCCTGTGTCACCAGCTCCTCCAGCCAAGCCCCTCATAGATGGCTTCAGCCCCACAGGTCACCCCCACTTAGCTGGGGCAATGTGTCCCATCAGCTCCTGCTTCCCTGGTCTCAGGCGTAGAGATGATGCATCCTCCTCTACCCCTCTAACCCCATCTTCATCACCTTCCTCATTTACAATCACTGGTTACCACTGGGGTACTTTTTTCTGACCCCAATCCTGACCCCATGATTGGCCAGAGCAGCCTTCCTGGAACACCCAGGAGCCCAGGACTCCACAACTACAGTGAGTTATGTTCACACCTCTGCACTCCAGCCTAGGTGACTAAGCAAGACCCTATGTCTTAAAAGAAAGAAAAAAAAAGACCTGGCCATGCCAGGATTCAAGGCCAAAGTTTACTGGCCTCATCAAGAAAAGAATACAAAAAACAGAAACTTCTGTTCAGTGATTCTGCTGGTTTCAGCCAAACCTTAAGATCTTCATCTCTTTCTGCCTAGTGTCTCGGGATTTGAAGAGTAGAAAGGTCTGAGAAACCACCTACACCCACCCTGTCACCCAGCGGTCCCAGATGTGGAGGTGCCCACCCAACTCCTACTGGAGCCACTCTGCAGCTCACCATACAGCAAGTCCAGCCTGAGGTCCACCTTCAGGCAGACACCAGGTCCACAGTGCTTTAAAGAACACAACAAACATGAATGGGTGCCGATGAATTCTTATCTTTTCTATAGGGAATTTATAGAAAAAGTCTCCATCCACAGGGATGAGGTGATCTTGACACAAGGCCAGACTCACAAATGACCCTTCTAGGAGTTCTAATTATTTTTTCCTCCTCCATGTTCAAAAAGCCTAATGAAACAACGATTTTAAAGATAATTTTATTGCTTTCAAAGTTCCACAAAGCAGTGACTGGTATAAAATGTTTTGACTGGCAGAGTTACAAGGACTACACGTAAAGAAATCTGTTGTGCATAAAGACTGCTTCCAGGTGAAGGGGGGAAAAGTCTCCCATTTCTTGAGCTTTTTTCCCTATGTGCAAGGCACTGGGTCACATTCTGGGGAATTCAAAGATGACCAAGGTACCCTTTCTCTCCCTCAACAGTGGGAGAAAAGAGGTGTGGAGAGAGTACCACAAAACTGTGAAGTCAGAACCACGGCCACTGGAGAGTGAAAGTGTATATGATTCTTAAAGAAGTTTGCCAGAGTACAAACTGGTAAAACTGCTATTCCCAGCAGAGGGGGTCCACCTGCCAAGGCAAAGAGATGGAAGTAAGTACAGCCTACTTCAGAAACAGCCTGAGTTGTTCAGGACGTCTGAAAGGAAAGCTGGCTTCCTTTAGCCAAATGCAAGATTTCCACATTAAAAACATTAAAGGACAATCACGGGGAAACGAGTCTAAATGGGTCCAAAGCTTTTGGCATTTAAAACTGAACCACCACATATATACAGGGTGTGCAATTTAAAATAGTTTAACATTGTAAACTGCACACGAACTTTACGTCCACACTGTATATGTGTAGTCTCACCAAGGAAGTGAGAAAGTAGCTTTGAAAATACCAATAAAACATGAAACGAAACACAGAAAATTATCTAACAAAATGCAGCCAATTGTGGGACTGAACACCCACCAGTAATGGAAGTATTTGTTATTATTCTCTATTAGTATTTCTGGCTGGTGAGCATCTTAACTACACAAAATGGCCGAAGGGAACACATATAAGAATGGTAATTAAAAAGTTACTACCTATTTGAACAGTGCAAAGGAAGGCAAATCTTGCTGTATTTTTCAATCAGCAGTGTTTTTTAAAAATCTAATCTCATGGCTGGGCAGAATAGCCCGTGCCTGTAATCCCAGCATTTTGGGAATTTGTGAGAGGAGAGCGTAAGCCCAAAAGTTCGAGGCCAGCCTGAGCAATAGTAAGACCTCATCTCTACAAAAAGATAAATAAATTAGCTGGGCATGGTGGTGTGGGCTTGTCGTTCCAGATACTCCAGAAGATGAGGCAAGAGTTTGAAGCTGCAGTGAGCTGTGATCAGGCCCCCTGAGCTCTCAGCCAGGCAACACCAAAAAACAAACACCCTACCAAAACAAAAACAAATGATTTATAAAACCCACTCTAATCTTAAAAGAAATGTTTTATAACAAAACTTCTCATTTATGAAAGTCCTATAAAAATATCCTAAAACCCTACATTAAAAAAAAGAAAAACTACACTAGGTATGACAACTGTGCCAAAGAGTTGCAGGACACTTGTTTGTATCATTTAGGAAAACCCCAATTCTCTCACGACAGCTCAGGCTGACACAGTAGAGCAACCTTAATCCAAAACTGTAGCCCAGCGGTTTTACAGAAGCCTGCAGTATCCACACTTTCTTGCTATCAGTTCCTAAGAACCTGTAGTCAGAAAGTGAGAAGGGATCCCTATCTTCATTCTCCAGGCACTGCTAATACGGGTCGCTGAACAGGCTGAATTTCCATTTTGGCCACTAGGTGGCGCCTACGCATTGGCGAGATAGGCAAAGTGCACATAACTGGACATCTCTCAGGCGCGAGCCAAAATTAATAAAAAGAGAAAGCACAGCATAATAGATCTCTGAGATGGAAGGTGAACTGTGGAGGGCTGACTACGGAGAAAATGCAATATCACACAATTACTATGTTTAATAAGCAAGATGCCATCGTGTTAAAGCTCCTTAGCAAACTAAAGTTTTATTATAGCTCATTTATGTGCCAGGCTCTACAACATACTTAAATGACAAGGGCAGTCAAACATCAAGTATGTCCTGTATTTCTGGCACTATCCAAAGAACATTATATCCATAAGCGCAGTGATAGCCTGAGGGCTTCATGACCATGTTCTGTTCTTATGTACTTGACATGTTTACAAAGTCACTTTATTTTTATGAATATATGAAGCAGGTTCTATTAAAATTTCAATTTCACAGAGAAGGAAACTGAAGCAAAAGATTAAATAATTTGCTGAGATCCTTGCTGTTGAGGAGGTGAGTCGAACCAGCCACTTGAGTGATACCATCTTCAAAAAATAATGACAGCCAAGGGACAGGACAAAATAAATTATTATTATATTATAAATTATTATAGCACAGCAGGGGATGTGAATGTAAAAGGAGTTAATGGGGAAGTCAGATCTAAAGAATTTACAAAAATCACAAAAGGTTTCTTGAAGAAGGAATCTGAGTTAGAAATTAAAGGATGGCCTCTCAAATCTATTAATACTTAAACCACAGAAAGGTATTTGAGGGGACAGTAATTAACTTAGCATTCTGTCTTTAGAAAGTTACAGTCTTGTCTTTATTTTACAGATACAGAGTTTCTACCTGAAACTTAAGAGATTTAAAAGGGGTGGGGATTTCCCCGCCCAAAAGTTGTGGGGAGTTTTGTTGTTTTTGCAGAAACGGTCTTATTTAGAACCTAGGGTGGGGTGCAGTGACCCAATCACAGCTCTCTGTAACTTCAAATTCCTGTGCTCAAGTGATCCTCCTGCCTCAGCCAAGTAACTGGACTATAGCCTAGCACACCACATCTATAGCACACATCAAGTTAATCTGGGGGAGGGGGGTACAGGATCTTGCTATGCTGCCGAGGCTGGTTTCAAACTCCTGGCCTCAAATGATCCTCCTGCCTCAGCCTCTCACCCAAAGCATTGGGATCACAAGTGTAAGCCACCCTACCCAGCCTCAAAATTTTCTGACTTTAGTTTTCTAAACGTATCAGAAAATGTTATTTTGTTGTTTAGCGAGAAAAGAAGCAGCATTTCCCCCCAAATATTTTTAAGTCTCCACATTTCTGTTGAGATTCAGAAAACTTAGACAAATTGGCACCAAAGAACTAACTGGCAGCTAAAGATAAACTAGAGCTAAGGTGACCTTCCTGTGCTCTCATAAGTGAGTAGCATTTTCTGCTGTTCACTAAGGGGAAACAGAAGGGTGAGTAGCAGAGTAGAGAAAAGGAAAAATGCTCAGGGCCATGGGAACAGCAAGAGCAAAAATCTGGCAACAGGAATAGCACGCCTTACTTTCCACCAGGCTGAAACACAGGTGTCCTGGGAGTACTGGGAATCAACACCAGATCCCTACAGCAAAGCCTTATTAAGGACCTATTATAGGCCAATATGAAGAGGCTTGGACTAGATTCTCAGGCCACAAGAGTCACATTCTGAAAATTTGGGGCTGGCAAGTCCATCAAACCAAAAGGATGGCAACAGAGTCTGAGGTGGTTCAGAGGCCAAGTGCACATGTACTCAAGAGTCCATGCAGGTCTGGGCCAGACCAGGGTGGAGCCAGAAACAGGAGCAAATCTGAGCGATTTCAAGTGACTCAGTGAGGTTGAAAGAAAACTTTCAATTAACCAGTCTCCCCAGAAAAGGCTGAGCTACAGAACGGAAATTTAGCTAGAAATTCCATCCTGAGCCAGTCCTTCTTGTTGTTGAAAATACTGTTGAGGTACATGTTAGAAAGAAAATCCCAAATGTATCACCTAACCAAAAAGGGCTCCTATAACAAAAGAATTACCTATGATTAAAGTATACCATGTCATGACCTAACATATGCCACGAACTCATTACTCACAGAAATCAGACAACAGAAACAATGAAAGTGAACAGCACATCTTCCTCTGCCTCTGACTTCTCTCTGTGTTCATTTGTTTTTGTGGCAATCTGTGCTTCTCTTTCAAGTCCAGAGTCTGTGGGCTTGTGTATTATACCACTACAATGAGACCCAGTGAAATTAGGTAGAGAGAATAAATACACTACATGGACAAATATGGGCACAAGTGAGGAGGATTTTATAATCTAACTATAATTACTAGCTAATGACTTAAAAGACTGCAAGCTGATGCAGTGAATTGGGTCGTGGGCTTTTGCTGAGACGTTTTCTCCATGCTGTCTACTTTTCCCAGGAAGTTATCAAAGGTCATTAAGATCCTTCCAACTTGACTCGGTGCCCGTAGCTCAGTGGGTAGGGAGCTGGCCACATACACCAAGGCCTGTTCAAACCCAGCCTGGGCCTGCTAAACAACAATAACAATAACAACAAAAATAGCCAGATGTTGTAGTGGGTGCCTGTAGTCCCAGCTACTTGGGAGGTGGGGCAAGAGAACTGCTTAAGCCCAAGAGTTTGAGGTGGCTGTGAGCTGTGATGCCAGGGCGACATAGTGAGACTCTGTCTAAAAAAAAAAAAAAAAAAAAAAAAAAAGATACTTCCAACTTGGGGAAAGCTGAAAAACTGTTACATATAAACTCATCTATCCCTAAGTATCATCTGACTTCTGTTTCTTAAAGTTCTACTAACTAAAAAATTTGCCTGACTCAAATTGGTATATCTTATTTACTTTGCCAAATATGTACTCCCAATAATCAACTACTTTAGAGACAAACCACTGGTTATATTTTATACACATAGAAGAGGACAGCTGAATGTAAGCATTCGAAATGTATCAGAAAATTTTTAAAGTTTTGCTCTGTAAAATATATATGCATCAGGACTGCCAAAATATATTTCTTCTCCCTTGTCAGGAATAATTTTAAAAGCAGTGTGCTTTTTAAACTGACAAAAAATTCCAAAACCAATTTAAAGAAAGCTAATGCCACAAATGATCAAAAGAAAGTATACAAAATAGTATCAACGATGTATTTCAGACTTGAAGAATCTGAATGGATGGGTGGAGATACACAATTCTGAACAAATGGTATTCTTACTATGTAATTCTTACTGCAGTAGAGGGCTGTATTAAGAAGGGGGCTAAGAGTGAGGGGTGAGATGATAGCTCCAAGCTTTACCCTCCCCCAGAACTTTCAATACATTACTTTTTAAAGTCTTTAAAGGGTAAACTCTTTTAAAAATGATGATTTCCAGACCATGACAAGGTAAGCAATTTAAAGTAGGCATAGCTATCTCTATAGTATGTGATGGTAGCACTCATACGTCTGCACATTTTCCCTAGGTAGCTAGCTAGCCATCCAGCTACTGCAGAGAAGAGACTCCAGGCTCCCAGACCACCAGCCATCACAGGGGGGACAAAGTCAGGGAGCTCCACGGACACATCTCCCAACAACTTATGAACTAAACCATCACCAACATTAACCAAGGTGAACCTAAATATAAGAGAAAGGTAATCCTGCATCCTACTTGCTTTTTCCAGTCATACATAACAGCAATATACTGTAAAAGCCATCGCAATCAATGGTGTCCATCCTTCCATCAGAAAAGCAACTCCTTTCTTTTGTATTCAACTAAAATCTGAATAGTAACCTCTAAGTTAAAGAAATGCTTGTAGTCCGGGGCAGGAAAAATAAAGAAAAAATTATAACTTACTCAGTCCTTTGTTTCTTTAGCTTTTAAAATAAACATATCAGTAATTGCTAAGGTCTGATTCATACCTCTAAAAACTTATAAGATATTTTATAGTATCAGAAAGAATTTCTAAACTGAAAGAACTGAGCCCAGTATATACGCAACATGTGTTCACTGAGGAAGAGAGAAGGGAAAGTATTTCTCAATTCAAGTGAAGAAACTGCAACCTTTCCTTAAGATTTTGAAATTAATCAACTTAAATAAGACATAAGTGAAACTGGCATTAAGTGATAAGAGGAGGGAATCCTTCAAAAAACGGCACCTGGGGCTTTAAAACATGAGTAAAACCGACCATTTAGAAATGGAAAATGACTTAGTCTTCAAACCAGAAGTCTCAAAATCAAAAGTACTGTTAATATGCTGAGTCAAAAATCCAAGCAATTAAACAAAAGCATCACGCTGAGAGAATACACATCTATTGAGATAGCAGCCAGACTCTTTAAGGATCCTTTGTCTGCTAGCCATTTTATATATTAAATATATGTACCTCCATAAAAACATATCAATTTTTTTATAGACCTTTGAGGGTACATGGATGAGGGAGTGGGCACATATTTCAAAGTTTTAATCTATCCAAATATTGGAAATCAGTTATGCTGCCCCAATGTCAAGAGGTCTTAATGTCCACAAATGCTGAGACTGCTCCCCCCTCCTCAGCCTACTTTAAGCCAAATCACATCTTTACAAGTAACTGAAAAGCAGCCTCTTGTTAATCTGATGACAAATACATTTTCCAGGAAGGATCAGAATACGCCGTTCATTATGCACTGTTGTCTTTAAAAAGTTCAGCATTTTCCTTCAGAACATCTCAGAAAAAGAAATCAAACTATAACTCTTAGCATGTGTCAACTGTTATATAGTTAGTACAATTGAAAAAGAGTTCATCTCTTGGACTCAGATAGCACATGTCTTAAGTCGGCTAAGTAAAGCAATTCAAAGTAAGTTTGCCCACATACACAAATACTTCTTCTATGACTCAGGTTGATTTTTCAGATGAGTTCTGAAAACAAACCGAAGAAAAATCAACCGCTTCACAACCCAGAGAGAACCATGTCTTATACACTTTACCATAAAAAGCCTACACACACTTTCAAGATTTGTCTCCTCAATTTTCTTACTCCATCATGCTTAAAAGATCAAGTTACTTTTAAATTATAAAATGCCCCCAAAATATGAATTTTCCTAATGATTTCCAGAAAGCTAACTAAGCAGTGTGTCAATCCAGGAAACTTCTGAAATAAGCCCCATCTTCTTTATAACTCAAAACATGCTGTCCAACACTCAGGTTCACACCTGTGATTCCCTACTTTTAGAAAAAGGCAACTACAGTACTGCATATTTTTAACCATAATTACCACAACCAATGTTGTATAGAAGGCAGAGCTGCTGGCCAAGATGGGCAACCACCACCTGTACAATGATACTCCAAAAGTGGGGAAAGTATTAGTGAGGCAATAGTGGCACAGCAAAGCTGTTCCAGAAGATAAGTAACCCTGGTTTACTTTATATCTTAAGTCTACAGAAATAATTTTAAAGAGCCTTTAAAATGCTGCCCCCTGTCTACTTGAGAACTATGCATCCCATGCTGAGTCTGAAAAAAAAAAAAAAATCTGGATCTTCAAGTGATTTCATTTCACGCAAGAGTTTATAAAATACCCCAAGAACAAAAGTTCCCCTCCTCCTTTGTTTTAATGCTCACACACTGCCTAGCAGAGGCTTCAGCTCTCATACAGTAGGTGCCCAATACATGCTGGCTGCATTCAGTGGCTTCTGGAAGTGCATTCTTATAAAGCATATGAAACCACATTAAAAAGGAAACCACCATCCCTGGAGAGCTTCCCTTGGCAAAACTCTAAGGTAACAAGTGAAAATGATACAGTTGATTTTCATTACTGCCCTGATCTTGCAACAGTAAGAAGGGCAGGAAACAGTTTTATTAATAAACTAAGCCTTAGACAAAGACCGAAGCCAAATGTAAACAATAATTTTCCAGGTCTTCTCCTATTGAAAGACTAAGGTAAATTTGGATAAAGCCACAGAGTTTAAAAACAAAAATGCCTTTGCCTATTTTAAAATTTTTGGTTCTCTAAGAAATTTTAATGTTTCACAAAAATCACTGAATGCTTGAAACAACTAGCATATCGTACAAAGACTTCCTCTGCTCAGACTCTGGAGTGATTTAAGAAATAAAATAAGCAACAAAGAAACAAGGCTAGGCTAAAATGAACAGTTCATCCTCAGTCTTCACAACCACTTGTGGTCAATACCGCACATCAAAAAAGAGTGGAAATTCTTTACCATCTTAAAATCACACATTATTTCTTAGTTAGAAAACATGCATAATAAAACTGGATCTAACGAACAGCTGCCAAACTAAGCCCCAAAACGCTACCTCCAAAAACTCAACATCATTTCAGGTTCGGTAGATTTTACTGTCAAAAACCTGACTTTCATTAGTACTTGTGTGTTTTAATCTAACCCTTTAATCCTTAACTGGAGGTATAGAACCAAGATTCCTTTTGCCCTGCTTGTCCACTTCTCCTATGATATTGAGTTCTTGCTGCTACAGCCTCAATTACCAGTCTGTTGCATTGCTGTAATTCATAGACCTAAAAAACTCACAAATGGGAAGAAAAGAGACACCAGCCTGCAGAACAAACTTACTTAATAATTTTAATATAAAGTTTATGTCCAAGGTAGCACAATGATTTATTTTCAACCTTAGTATTTAAAAAAGGCTTTATTAAAATGTAATTCACATACTGTAAAAGTAATCAATTTAAAATGTACAATTTAATGGTTTTTAGTGTATTCAGAGTTCTGCACCATCAACACAAACTAATTTTAAGATATTTTCATTACCCCCCAAAAGAAACGCTGCACCCATTAGCAGCCACTGCCTACTCCAACCTCCCCCACGAATCTACCTCTGTCTCCATGGACTTGCTTATTCTGTACATGTCATATGAATAGAATCATAATATGTGACTAACTTTTCTGTCATATTTTTAAGGTTCATCTATCTACCCTTAACTTAAATCTCAGATTTGGACTTTTCTAATCCTCTTGACAAACCACCTCTCCACAAAATACTTACTTGCTATGTCCCTCTAGACGGACTAAACTGTAATTTACTATTTAGGTCCTTTCAAAAGTTCTTATTCTGAGTTTTCCTTCTGATAATAAAACACTAACTTCTTTGAAAACCAACATTTCACATACCTACATTTCTCTGACAATAGGGTGTTGCGGTACCTGAGGCAGAGATGGTTGAATTATTTTAAGGGGATAGCTACAATAAGTTTAATATGTATGTTGATTTAAAAAGAAAGAATGAAAGAAAACAGCCACCAAATTATTTGACTATCACTTACAACTTCCAAACCGCCCTTCTTTAAATGCTCTGTTCACATTACAATGATACCAAGCAAACATGTCCAGGAGACTGCTTCCAAAACTTCTAAATTTCCTAAGTGAAAGATAAAACACTCTCCCTACTGCCATCATACTCAAAGAGGTATCACTAATCCCTACATGTCCCAGAAAAATACCTCCAAGTGGCCCAACAACACTCCAATACTACTACATCAAACAACAGTGGGGAAAATGCCCATCTCTGCTAGGGCTGAGTAGCTTATTCCTACCAGAGCTGAGGGGTCCTGTACCTTCAGTGTAGTACCCATGTTTATAGGCATAGCATTGAATCCTCACAAAGTCAGGGATGGAGGGAGGGGCAAGTACACAGGAGTCAAGACTTCAGCCAACCACAATCAGGACTTGGGGTGCCTTCTGGCCATCCATTAGGTTTTAAGGAACTAACTATGTTAAGGGGAACATGGGTGAAAGCTTTGGCACCAGGGATTAAAAACATACATTAAAATACCTCTTCTCCTTCACTGTCTGTGTTCTCAAGAATGAGCTGCCTTTTACAACGAACATTCTTCATGAAGAACGCTCCAAACAAGACGTCTTATTTTAAAATGCCCGACTCCTGCTTGGGGGAAGCAAGGCCATCATTGCTATTTTGAATTTCAAAACTCACTACCATTAAAAAATAAAACCAGAGATATGATATAGTTCAACTACATGCCATAATAAAACATCATTTCTCTGGTTTCTTCTTAAATTTACTTAGGTTTTAAAGACTAGAAAGCCTCCTTTGTCCCCCAAACACCATCTAAAACGCCTTAGTAGAGAAGGGAGCCGGAAGCCTTTCACCCAATCAAGTGTGCTCAAAGTTTGGAAAACAAAGAGCAGGAGGGCCCAGATTTGTGGAAGGTCCGGCCCCGGTCTCCATCTGACTCTACGCAGTAAACATGCTAATTCTGTAAGATCTGCTGTAATCCACCACCGACTATTTTCTTACAAGACGTTTTAGGATTTGTTTACAGCCTTTCTGAACTGCCCCTGTGATGGGGCCAAACAGCCCCCGCTGCCTGTTTCTCCCCCTCACTCCTGAAAGTTCTGTCGTGATTTTCAGAGTTAACTGGCACCACCTGCATACCCCCGGCAACCATTACTCACCAACACGCCCTCACCGTCCCCAGCCCCAGTTCTGGGGCTACATTTAAACTTTTAATCGTGTTCAAATTACCCTACCATCTCGAATATACCAGCAGCAAGCAACCCTTTAATTTTTTTTTTTTTTGAAAAGAATAAAACCTCCTCCTCCTGCCTTCACACATCGTGGGGAGTTCTCACTCCCCAGTCTTCGTTCTTCTCCACCCACCCCTGCTCTACCCACCACCAAAACTAAAGCTATTAGACTGCAAACGACAGCGGGTGTGGGGCGACACTGCTTACTCTCCATGTACAAAGGAAGCGCGGGGCGGCAAGACTGGGGAGCAACACAACTCTGGTCGCAACAAAACCAAGGCCAGGGCTCCTGGCTCGCAAAACAAAACACCCTCCCTCCCCTGCCGCTCCTTAAACGACAGCGCGCGACACCTCTCTCCAGGGCCAGGCATCTAGATGTCCCCGCGCGGCCGTGTGGCGGCAGCTACACCCCGCTTTGCAAGCACGTGTGTGGAAACGCATGTTGGCTCCGACCACACACCCACTAAGGCACACTCAGACTCTACACGAACAACCTTCCGTCCCCTCCAGGAAGAGAGGCGCCCACGGGCGGCGGTGAAACCAGGAGATGGTCCGAGAACCCTCGGAACTGGGGGCCAAGTTGTGTGCCCCGTAGTCTCGCCGATGAAGGCCCTCGGCCTAGCGGGGACCAGTCCCGGGGACCTTGCCCCGACTCCAGAGCGCACAAAGCAGCCCCAGACGGCGGGGGCAGATAATCCTCCGGGGAGAGGACCAAAGTGACAAGAAAAACAGGAACCCAAGGAGCGCGAGGGGCAAAGCACGTTGGGCCCCGCGAGACAGCGCCGGGACGTTTGGAAACGTGTCCTAGGGCTGCGGGGCCTCTCCTCTGGGCACTTCCCCTTCGAGAGCAATTCGCATCCCGCGGGCCCCGCAGCTCCCGGCTCCTCACCACTGGGTCTGCCCCGGCTGCGAGGGCGCGGTGCGACCAAGGGTGGTGTCACCGTTGTCAGCGTGTAGCGCGGGGGTCGGCGCTGTGCGGAGCGGAGCGGCCCGCGCGCCGGGGGAGGTGAGGGTGGCGAGGCCACCCCCGACATCAACTTCCCCGCGGTGTCCTCGCGCCGGGCTGGGTCCCAGGGCCGCGCTGCCCACCCAGCAGGCCACGAGATAGAACTACGGGACGAGGGAAGAGAAAGCCCCGGAGGCCCTTCCCGCACCGGGATGCGCTGAGCCAGACAGGGTCTGCGGGGCTTCAAACGAACTCGGGCCGGGTCCGCTCCAGCCTTCCGGCAGAGCCACCCCGCGCCCCGCCCCGCCCCGCCGCTCCTGAGCCCGGGGGCCGGACAGCTGCGACGGTGGCAACTCGGGTTTCGCAAACAGGGCGCAGCCCCTCGGAGGAAAAGTTCCCGCAGTGGCCGCGGGCGGGGAAGCACATACTCACTTTCTCCACTCGTCGGCCAGAGCGAGAGCGCGGCGGAGAGAAACAGGAGCCCCCACAGCGAGGTCGGGGACCCTCCTCCGGAGCCAGACTTCATTCCTTTTATTTGGGACGAAATTCCCCTTTAAAAAAAAAAAAAAGAAAAAGAAAAGAAAGGAAAAAAGTCTCAAACTCAGTCTTCGCTCCCCCTCCAAAAACAAGGACGAAGGAAACAATACTCCGAAGGCGGCGCCGGCCCGGGGCCCGCCGGGCTGCGCGGACGGGGCGGGCGGCGGCGCGGGGCGGCCCCTCAGCGCCGGCAGCCGCGGCCCTGGGCTCGGCGGAGTCGGTAACCCGAGGCGCGCCGGAGCGGGCGGTCGGCGTCGTCGGCCTCCATTTTCAAACCCCGAGAGGAAGGAAGGGGGGAAAACAGCAAAGAAAGGGGGCAAAGCCCAAATTCGTCTCGGTGAGGAAAAACAAACCCGACCCCTGACAGTTAGAAAGGCTGCCAGACGCCCAAGCCTCCGCGGCGGGAGGGCGCGACGCAGTTCGCAGGATTGCCCCGAAGTCCCGGTCGCATGCGAGGCCGGCCAGGAACAGAAATGCGGAGTAAAAATGAATGAGCGTCTCCCCCTCCGGGCTCCGCTCGCCGCCGCCTCCTCCCTCAGCGCCGCCGCCGCCGCGAGCTCCTTCCCAAATCCAGGACACACACAAAGCGGCGGGCCGGCCGCGCCGCGCTCAGCACTCCCGCCGCGCTGCCCGGGCTCCGCGCCGCCGCCGCCGCCGCCGCCCGCCCCGCGCCGGCCCCCGCCCGGCCCCCGCCCGCCGCCGCCGGCTCTGCGCGCGGGGGCTCCGGCTCGCTGAAGGTCAAAGCCGAGGCGCGAGGCGCGAGGCGCGCCGTGGAGCTCCCCTAGCGCGGGAGGGGCGTGGAGGGCGCGGGGGAGTCCGGGGAGCGGGGTGGAGGGTCTGCGAGCGCCGGCCGCGGGCGCGCCGGGGGCAGACTCGCTGGCGGCGTCCCTCTCGCGCGCTCGCCTCTCTCGAGTTCGCCTGGTGCGCTCGCTCCTCCTCGGGTTTTTTCCCTTTTATTTTTTTTTTTCCGCTCAGCGGAGTTAATGCTGGTAAACAAGAGCCTCAGCCTCGCCGCGCCGCCGCCGCCGCCACTGCCACACACTGGGGGCTCGCGCGCGCGCACCCGGGGCCGTGCACACGCGCCCGCTCGCACACTTGAGCGGCCACAGCCGCAGCCGCCGCGCGCCCAGGGCCCGGCCCAGGCCGGCGCGCGCCAAGAGCCGGAGTCCAGGATCCCAGGGACGTGCGGAGCGGAGCTCAGGCGTGGGGCGCGAGACTGCGAGGCGCCGCCCCCACCTCCCGCCCGCGCCGGCACACGCGCGCACAGACAGATCCACGCGCGCGCTCGCCCACCCGCTCCCGCCCCCACCCGCACTGCGCCGGCCATCCCGCACGCGCCCTCCCCTCCCGCAGGACTCCAAAAACAATGCCCCGGGCGCCAGACCGGGCTGGGCGTGGGGGGCAAGCAGGGGAGGGGTGAATAGGGGCAGGAGAGAAGGAGGAAGAGGGGGAGGTGCGGGTGGGCGGGCACTGCGGGACTGGGAGAGGTTCATTGAAAACAACAACAGCGTGGCTGGAAAGCGAATTTCCCCGGTTCTTGAAAAGCTTCATTGTTTCTTGAAGCTGTTGCAAAATAAATAAATAAGTGTGTGCAATGTGCACGCGGCATTCTTTCGCGGCGTGTTAGAAAACCCAAACGTGGCGGGAGGGGCACACCTGGGAGAAAGGGGATGCGCCCCCCCCGCCCCCTGGCTACTACGCGGAACACTTTCACGCAAGACTGGGGCGACCGCGGCGTAGCGACCTAGAAGTCCAGAGTTTCGGAGCTAGCGGGTACCTGCGGGGGATGGGCGCGGCTAGCGCGGCTCGGCCGGGGGGCGCGAGGGGAGAGGGCTGGCCGTCCGTCCCCGGCCCCGACCCAGGAAAAGGGGGCCCGGATAGGCGGACCCGCGTGCCCAGGGCGTGTCCCCGCGGCGGCCGCCAGAGGGCGCAGCGGGCGCCGGGGAGGGATGGCGGGTGGAGCATCGCCTCCCTCTCTCGCTCCGGGGAAGGAAACGTGGGGGCCGGACTGGGGGCCGACTCGGCAGGGTCGTGCTGACCCGGCCTCCCTGACCGGCGGTCAGCTCCGAGCGCTCTCAGCCACCTAGTGCTGCTCTGGGCTCTACCACGTGGGCGGCTGTTGGGAGCGGCCGGAGCGAGTGCAGGGTACCCGGCAGTGGGACCCCGAAGCTGGGGGGCGTGTCCGAGGGGCCCCGGAGGAGCGGGGCGGGCCGGGGCTGAGGCTGGGCTGTGTTTTCTGGCACCCGTCCTGACCCGGGAACACCCGGGATCGGCGGCCACTGCGGAAGCCCACTCGCACCTGTCTCGGGTGCTCCCAGGCACGTCCCTCCTGCTTCATTTGCTACGTAAGTGACTAGAAAGAAGGACCGACGCTAAGGCTCTTCGGTGGTTTCCCTACAATTGCCATCTGAATGAATAAGTGCTGCGGAGATCAGTTCCTCTAAAGAGCGAAACAGCCCAGCCATGGCAGGAGAGAGGAGTTTGAAATACGTGGAATTTTGAAAATAGTGATTTGACAACGTGTCGCCCTTAAAGTGGTACGGTTTCATGACTCAGGCTAATTGGTATCAACAATAAATTTTTTTTAAGACGGCTAACGAAAGAGTTGTGAATGTTTAGATCGAGAAGTGTTTGTCTCATGAACAATCAGACTGTGGTGAGAGTGAACCTGATGTTTATAAAAGAAAGATTTCTTTTACTCTCATTGTAACTGATTTTTGCATTGCAATATGCATCCATCATAAATATTGTTTTTTAAATTAAAAGCTGAAAACAGGTCAAAAGCTATGATAGCAGAAACTTAGCCCTTTTTCTGAAGTTATTTCCTAGATCATTTTATCCCTGGGAAATTGCTAGGTCAGTTCAGTGAGTGACTGCTACAAAAAGAAAATATCCTTTTTCTTAAAAGAATCATTCATATAAGATTGGTTTTGTTTAAGTGAAATTCATCTTAATTTTTCAATGTTTCAGTTTTAGGTGTTCCTGCATATTAATAATGAAAAAATATATTAGAATTTTTTAAATTAGCATGTAGCATTCAAAAATTAGGAACTACAAGTGAATAATTAAAATTTAGTCTACTAATTTAAAAACATTTTTTCATAATGTTTCCACTCTGAAGTTAAATGCAAAGGAATATCAAAAATCTTTTCATTATATTTGGTATCCAGAATTTTTAAATATGTACTTATAAGACAGAAGTTTAGAGCTGTTTTTTAAAAGGCTAATGTTGATATAAAATCCTTAAATGCTACCCAATTTATTTTTAGTATTAGTAAATAAAAACACCCGTTTATTTGTCCCTAAGACTCTAAGGAAGTATGTAGAATCAAGAGAAAGGCGTACAGTTCTTTGTAGGGGTTATGGGGTTGGTTTGGTTTGGCTTTGCTTTTTACTAAAATGACTTTTTTATTTGTGAATTTTTTTAATTTTGTGTTTTCCTGAAGTGGTAGGAAATCAATAAGAATTTATTTTAGGCAGAGAACTTAGATGTGCATTATTACATAATTTAATATTTAGAAAAAAGAATAAAAATTTTAAGTTCCCTCTGGGCTCTAACTTGATCACATGGACTAAGAAGATAATTTTTTTTCTTCAATGATTATATTGTACACACCCAAGACAAACTAATTTTTCGAACGTGGAAATAAAATTATGTAGGCAAACATTAATGCGAGTCTTTGCTTTACAACCACATTGACAATGCATGATACTTTTTGTTTTACATCATTTTCCCCCAGGTATCTTACAGCTTCTTCCTTATTTAGAGCAGAAACTGGTTGCTTATTTCCATTTAACTGTGTACTTGATAACCATTTTATTTCAAATTATTCTTGTAAATGTACCACATTTCCCCAAAATATATTAAATGAAAATGAGAAGCAGCACAAATAAAAACTGACACATATTACAAGTAATACAGTATGTTGTGATACAGTCCCAGAAAGGAATGTTACTCAGCAACAGCAAGGGAAAAAAAAAAGGAAAAAACCACACACAACATCAGTAGATCTTTGAAACACAATATTGAGTGAAAATATACGAGTTTCAAAAAACTAGACACAGCATAACACCATTTTGATAAAGCTCTTAAAAATAAGAAAAACTAAAAAATTATGGCAAATTATTTAAAGCAATCTCTTGCTTTAAATATATAATATTTTTGTTTTGTTTTGCCTTTGTTCAAGCAAGAGAATTAATGAAGAATATTAATTTCCTAGGAGCAGGTAAGGAGAAGCCCATAGGCACATGCAATGTTCATGTGTTCATTTTTGGATTTAATGGTAGATTTACAAATTTTCATTTCATAATTATGCTTCATGATGAACATAGATGTATGTGTAAAACATGAAAGAAGGTAATAAAAGTATGGGAGAGAGCCTTGAACATGACCATCCCAGCTTTCCAATGTGAGTCTGCTGGATCGCAAGCTGTTGCGAAATAATAATAATCAATTTCAGAAGCATGAAAGAACTACCAAAATAAAATAGTTATTAGCTTTTAAAGGTACATTTCAGAAGAATATATATCTTTATTGTATTGAACCATTATAAGGCAAACATCAGGAAACAAAAAATTTAAAAGAATTCACTTCATCGGTGATTTAGGTTCATTAAGACTATTGGCAGCTTCCTGTAAGGTTAAACATACATCTAACCTTTGGCCATCAGTTCTACCTCAACCTATTTACCCAAAAGAAATGAAAATATGTTCACCAAAATACTTGTATGGGAATGTTAGTAGCTGCTTTATTCATAATAGCAAAAATCTAAAAACAACCCAAATGTATGTCAAAAGGAGAATGAATAAACAAACCATGATATATCCATTCCATGCAGTGCTACTTAGCAATAAAAAGGAATGCATGACTAATCTATGCAAAAAAGGAAAACATGGATAAGTCTCCAAAGCAAAACCTATAACCCAAAAGAATATATACTGTAGTAGTCCATTTACGTGATGTTCAAGAACAGACAAAATTGATCTGTGAACTAGAAATCAGCATTATGGTTGCCCTTGATGGGTTGAAAAGGCAGTGGGGGTTCAGATGACAGGGAAGAGGCACATTTTTCTAGGATGATGGCAACGCTCTATGGAGTGTTGTGCAAATGTTCTCAAATGCACATTAAACTGTACACTTGAGATGGGTGCACTTCTTTGTGTGTAATTATATCTGAATTTAACATTTTTGAGAATGCTTTAAAATTTAGAAAGTTTGAGGCTATTCTAAACAAGTTAGCACAATGCCTCCCGTTTTTTGGCACTATGTGAATTAGGAGAGATGCTAAACTCCTACCTCCCTGCCCACCGCTGTCTCTACAGATGAATATACTCTCAGAAATGCATCTGCCTAAGGTCCCCTGCGAGGGGCATGAGCTGTGGTAGGCACCAAATGGTCTCCACAGAGCGAGCCAGGGACAGGGAAGAAAAGAGTGATGCTCTGATTGATTCCAGTCTGCACACAGCCACGAGCAACAAGAGTCCCAATCTCATTAAAAACTGTTTATACTCAACTTGAGAAGATTTTCTATTTTAGTTTTGCACAAATAGCCTGCTCATAAAGCATAAATGCTGTGAAGCATTTACACAGAGGCAGCCGGGATAATGTCTTCCTATAACTACTTCCAGCAATGTGTTCAGTGAAATGTCAATAAGAGAAGTTCCTGGAAAACCCAGGCCTGGGCCAGGAGTGACAGGCACCCAAGAGATTGCCATAGATCCAGGAAGGAGATTGGAAGCTCTGTGTCTGCGCCAAAGCCTCGAGCATAGCCCCCCAGGAGCCTGTCCACGACCTGAGGATGCGTAAGTTTCCACTGGTAATTTGTGAGAAGATACCTGGCCAGCAGCACTGGGACAAGTCCATCTTTTTCATTTGTCATTTGCAGTGGTTAGTCTCTGAGATGGGTGTGCAGCCTCTGCCTCTGTGTGTAATTAACTTTCAAATGTATCAATAGTAATAGTAAGGACCACTGTCTGGCTAACAATGCAAAAGATGCTTCTTCGTTGTTGAAGTGCATCACAGATGTACATGAGAAGGGGGGTTAAACCAAATTTCTGTTCCTTCTGATTAAAGCCACCAGCTCTGAGATGTATGTGTGTATCAGCAGCATGCAGGGAAGAGACAAGCTTTTCCTCCGCCCTGCTTCTGCTCTGCCGCGCTGTGTGACTTTGTGCGGGTTGCTTCACCTCTCTGTGAAGTGACCGTGTTGGAGTAGATTCTCTGCTCTAAAATGCCATGATTTTTTTGTTTGCTTGTTTCCTTTGTAATTGATATCAAGGGGAACCTTAATATCTGATACTTTAGCTGCATATCTCCTAACTTTGTCTTCTCAGTCAAGTAATTAATAGTCCATAAATCAATGCACAGGCAACAGCAGCCAGGCTCAGGGAATAAACATTGTCTAATTGGTTCCTTAAATGCAGATTTTTCAAACATTAGGGTTTCTTAGAACAGAAAATCTCTTTTGCAGTTCTGAATTCCCCTATTTATTTTCCTAAGAATATGGGTTTGGAAAGCCAAGCAGAAACATCACCAAGGCAGGAGGATGTGGCCGCAAGTAATCTCCAAAAGGGATCCTTCAAGTGATCATGGAAAATGTTCCTGAAAAATGTTCTCTTTGGCATATTAATATTCTAGTGGAAATTTATTCTGTACATTTCTTCAGTAAATTTTTTTTTGTTATTATTAGCAACAGCAGTGTGTCAGGCTCCTTGCTAGTAGCAAATCGTGTATCTAGACTCACAGGCTACAAAATAAGGCAGTCCTGAACTTCTGTAGGTATCTGCTGCACTGCAGTGTGGAGACCACAGCTGCAGGATCAAGTTGTTTACATCTGTCCTTGGAGGACCATTTATCATCCAGAGAACGGAATTCTGACACAGGGACCAGCGGAAAGGGCTGGTTCCTACATCCCATGAGGACTGACTAAGACATATAGACATTAAGATTTCTGGTTCAAATATCCAAAAAATGACTCAGATTTTTCCAGGCAATTCCACTGGACAGAGCTAGACCAACGGGAAAGAAAACAAATGTTAGTTCTTTTAAAGAATTTTTCTTTTTTTCAAATTCAAAGAAATAATCATTATTATTTTGTAGTGTCTCTTTGAAGCATTGTTTTGTATGGAATAGAGCTCTCCATCAGCGATGCGTCCATCTGGAGACTGAACCAATGCCAGCTGGGGAAATTGTCTAAAGAAGTACTAGATTGAGTGAGAAGATGTGGGGTGATGTTTGAGGTCCCTCCTAGTTCTAGTATCACTGGTACTTGGATTCTACTTCTGTGCCTGGATTACTATATTTGATGTGTCCCTGAAAGAGCCTTGCTTAGCTTTAAATGAATAGTATTCAGCCTCAAAGTATAAGATATATTAGTTCAAAGGATAGTGAGGCTGGATGTGGTAACTGACAACTGTAATCCCAGCACTCTGGGAGGCTGAGGCAAGAGGATCATTTGAGGCCAGGAGTTCAAGACCCACCTGAGCACCAAGAGTGAGATGCCCATCTCTACAAAAAATGGAAAAAAACTAGCTGGGCATAGTTTTTGGCCCGTGCTTACGGTCTCATCTATTTGGGAGGCTGAAACAGGAGGATCCCTTGAGCTGAAGAGTTCACGTATGCAGTGAGCTATGATTGTACCACTGCACCCCAGCCTGCATGACCAAGTGAGACCCTGTCTCTAAAAAGAAAAAAAAATAAAATTTTAAGATTTTAGAATGGATACTGAATTTATCGTGTATTCTAGAAACCCTGATGAAATAGTTCCTAAAAGAGGTCTGAGTCTCAGTTCCAATAAGCTGAAAAGCTACGTTAAGAAATCAAATCAGTCCTACTGTGGGAAATGCTTCGGACAGGTGGGAACCAAGGTGGAAACTGAGATAGCAGTGTGCCAGTAAATGTTTAACACAGGCTATGATGAGGTGAGGGGAGCTCTGATTTGCAGAATTTGCCAATTTCCCTTGTATAAATGTTCCCACCCTACCAATGTAAGGGCACTGGATATAGAATTCTGAAGACACGTGCACAGTTGTCTCTTGCAAGACAGTGTGAGCCTGCACCAATGCATCACTGGGTTAAAACAGCTGAAAACCTTGTGTTGCCTTTGTAACAAATTAAATCTGTATTCAGTTTTTTAAAAAGGATAAGCAAACCAGTACAAAAATAGCAATAGCTATAAACAGGCGATTCACAGAAGAAAGTAGAATGTCCAATAGGCATGAAAATATACTCAGCAACCTGGATGGCAAAATTAAGAATTGGACAGTACCAACTGTTCACAGAATGAATGGGAGAGTTGATCCTCATTCACTGCTACTGGGAAGATAAATTAGTACATTCACTTTGGAGAGCAACTTGGCAATACCTCTAAGGTTAAAGATGCACCTCCTGCATAAACCAGTAATTCCATTCATAGAGAGGACACCATAAAAGCTCTTGACATATGCACCAGGAGACACAAATAAGAATGTTAATTGAAACATTGTTTTCAATAGTAAAATACCAGAAACAATCTAATTGTTCCTCAGTGGAACATGAATTCTAGTACTTTGCTCATACAGTAGAATACTATACAGAGGTTAAAATGAACGAACTAGATATAAGTGAATCAACATAGATTTAACAGCCAATATTGTGTGGAAAGAGCAATTTGCAAAGGCTAAATAATCACATGTAACCATTTATGTAACTATCAATACAAAGCCAACAGCATACATTGTTAGTGGATAAATACATATGTATCAAAAGTATAAAATATTCAGGAAAGTGATAAAAAACAGCTTCAAATATTACCTCCAGGGTGAGAGAGGGAAAAGTAGTTTTTAATATAGCTCAAAATAGTTTAAACAATATTGGAAGTATTTTATTTCTTTAAAAGTCAAAAGATACCTGAAGCAAATGATCTAAAATATTGATATTTGTTAAACTAGACAATGGGTACATAAGTGTCTCTTAAGTTATTTTTGTCCTTTTCTGTATATTTGAACTATTTTATAATTTGTTTTGCTT
The DNA here is from genome assembly GCA_963574655.1 of Perodicticus potto. NCBI lineage: Eukaryota > Metazoa > Chordata > Mammalia > Primates > Lorisidae > Perodicticus > Perodicticus potto. The sequence continues at coordinate 4,526 of CAUYRH010142302.1, read as the reverse complement.
TGCGTTTTTATAAATAACATTTTTATTTTAAAACAGTTTTGGGTTTACAGAATTATTCCAAACGTAGTACGAAGAGTCTCATCTAACCATACCCAGTTTCCCATATTATTAACTTCTTACATTGCCATGGTAGATTTGTCACAATTAATGAACCAATATTGATCATCGTTATTATTAACTAAATCACAACTTCATTCAGAATTTTCTCGGTTTTCCCCTAAAGCCTCTTTTCTGTTCTTGAATCCCACCCACATTCAGATCCCATGTCTCTCCTTGGACACTCTTCATTGTAACAGTTTCTCAGACTTTCCTTGGTTTTGATGACCTTGACAATTTTGAGGAATACTGGCCAGATATTTTGTAAAATGTCCCTCAACTGTAATGTTTTTCTCATGACTGGGGTAATGTCTTTTGGGGAGTACAACCATCCTCATCACATCATATCAGGGGTTCAATGTTATCAGCATTGTCACTTGGTGGTAACATTGACCTCCTGGCTTGAGGTAGTGTTTATCAAATTTCTTCCTTGTAAAGTTACTCTCTCACTCTTTTTCTCTATTTATACTATATTTGGAAGAAAGTCATTATGCTTAGCTCATGCTTAAGGGGTGAGGAGTTAACACTGCACAAACTTTGTAGAGGTCAGTGGAAGTCCAAGGTGAAAAGGTTGCTTGAGCCCAGGTGTTCAAGGTTATGGTGAGCTACGATTGCACCTCTGTACTCCAGCCTGGGTGACAGTAAGACCCTGTCCATTTAAAAAAAAAATTCCCATGTCTGAGCCCCTACTTGGGCCTCAGGTTAAGAACACCTCATATACACAGTATGAATGTCAATTGTGTATGTTTGTTGTGCGTTTGGTTGGTTGGTTGGAGGAAGGAGTAAGCACGTCTGAAAGCTGCATCCCTTCAGCCTCATCCTTTTCAGAATGGCCAGAATCCATTACTCACAGATGCCAGTCCACATTCAGTTACCTTCCATTTATAGCAAGTAGCTGGTGATGATGCTTTTCTATTTATAGAAATAGTAAACTATTCTTTTCTTTTAAAATAAATCTAATTTTTATTTTTAGCAAAATCAATTTATTTATTTATTTATTTTTAGAGACAGAGTCTCACTTTGTCACCCTTGGTAGACTGCAGTGGCTTCACAGCTCATGGCAACCTCCAGCTCCTGGGCTTAGCGATTCTCTTGTCTCAGCCTCCCGAGTAACTGGGACTACAGGTGCCCAGCACAATGCCCGGCTATTTTTTGTTGCACTTTGGCCAGGGCCGGGTTTGAACCCACCACCCTCGGTATATGGGGCCGGCACCCTACTCACTGAGCCACAGGTGCCACCATTTAGTAAAATCAATTTAAAGAAGCATAGGAAACTGTACTTTCCATCTCTCCAAGTACAAAGAGAGATGTCTTCAGTATAGTGAAAAGTGCACGCATGTTGGAGCCAAAGCATTCAGACTCTTTGCCAATGGCCAGCTGGGTGGTCTTTGGGCAAGTGAAACTTTTTCCTATCTGTAAAATGGTGATCATAAAATTTAGCATACAGCAGTGTTTCTCCCAGGGTTAGGCATACACACAAGAGATAGGGGAGTAAAATGCAACCATGATGTAAGGATAATGCTGTATTCAGAGTAATCAAAATGCCCTCCTCAGAAAGGAGCTCAGATGACTTAGTCTTCCCTGGTTCTTTCCCCTGTTTTTAAGCATTTCTCTCCTAGCCTTCCTTATAATATCAGCTACCCAGCAGTCTTCCAGCAAATTGTACTGATCAGTGGCCCCAGAATTAGACTTTGCTATTTATGATCAGTAACCTTGACAGGGGCTTGGCACTGTACTCAGTGAGTAGGGCGCCAGCCACATACACCAAGGCTGGCGGGTTCAAACTCGGGCCTGGCCTTCAAAACAACAAAGACAGCTGCAACCAAAAAAATAGCCGGGTGTTGTGGTGGGCATCTGTTGTCCCAGACACTTGGGAGGTTGAGGCAAGAGAATCATTTAAGCCCAAGAGTTTGAGGTTGCTGTGAGCTGTGATGCTATAGCACTCTACTGAGGGTAACATAGTGAGACTCTGTCTCAAAAAAAGAAATAAAAAAAAAGGAACCTTGACTGGGGCTGGCACAGTAGCTCATGCCTATAATCCTAGTACTCTGGGAGGCCAATATGGGCAGATTACTTGGGCTCAGAAGTTTGAGACTAGCCTGAACAAAAGTGAAACCCTGTCTCTACTAAAAATAGAAAAACCTAGCCGGGCATGTAGTAGGTGCCTGTAGTCCCAACTACTCAGCAGGCTGAGGCAAGAGGATCGCTTGAGCCCAGGAGTTTGAGATTGCTGTGAGCTATGATGATGCCATGGCACTCTACCAAGGATGACGGAGTGAGACTTTGTCTCAAAACAAACCACAAAGAATCTTGACAGGGAGACTGACCAGTAACTGCTTTGTTTCCTTTCATTGATGATTCCTCAGTGGTGTTCCTGCTCCTGGGATTCGGGGGATGCTATAGGGCCCCTCCTTGGCTACAGGGTGTGGGGAAGTCAAAAGAAGTTCAATGGGTAAAGATATGACCAGTTCCCCCACCCAAGCTTTGTCTGGCTTCAAACTGAGTGATTGGGTTTTGCTTCAATAGTTCACATGGAAAGGATGATTCCATCACTTTTTTTTTCTTTAAGTTTGAAACCCACTGCCTGCTACAGCTAGCCCGGAGAGCAAGTGGTGGGCTGGGATGGGGGTGAGTCAGAGAGTTAGAGAAGAGGGAAGAAACTCAGGCAGTGGAGTCTGAGGATGGGTTTGTTCTGCCACACTGTGGGTGGTGTCCCAGGGCTCCCTGAAAGCAGAGCCGCCAAGGTCCTCATGTTGGAATTAAAATTCCACCACTAGGGGGGAATTTCTGTGGCCTTTGTTCTCTTTGTAATCCTCAGAAGCTGCTTTCCTTGGCCCCTGGGAAAAGTGACCATGTCTACTGAACAAGAAGTGAGTATTGAGGTGACCAGCTCACCAAGGCAGTCAGCAGGCTCCTGATATCAGGGAGAGGGAAGGGGCTGCAACTCGTGACATTCCCACGACAACCGAGAAAAAAGTGCTGAAGTCATTCCTAGGGGGCAAAAAAGAGAAGGGCATGGGAGGCTTTCCTGTCATGAAGTCACCAACTTATGGAGTGAGGATGAAAAAATAAAGCTGCCTGAACATTTCCCATCAGAATGAAAGATTCCATCAATCTGCAGCACTTAAAGCATAGAGATAGAAATGTTTCCTCACTCTCCAAATTTTGACATTTGCACCAGAGGCATTAAATTTTCATTAAATATTTCTTCATGGTTTATAAATAGATTAGTAGCAAAAAGAGACTGGAGAACAGGCTTTTAAAGATAGTTTTCTGGAAGTAAAAGTAGTACCCCTCTTAATCTGCCTTTTCAATTGTTGCAGAAAGGTATTACGTGCAGTCTGGAAAAAAAAAATCTTTGCAGCCTCAGAATTCAGAATGATTTCATTAACAGGGGTTGTAGAGTGAACTAGCAGCAGCAATTAAAATTTGGGAACTGGTGCTGCTGGCAGGTGACATGGGTAAGTCACAAACCCTTTTAAAGGTCTGTTTCATTAAAGCTCCACTGTCATACTTTAAAGATCTCGAAAAAATAATACCTCATTTTATATGGAAACAGAAAAAACCTCAAATAGCCAAGACATTACTCAGAAATAAAAACAGAGCAGGAGGAATCACGCTACCAGACCTGAGACTGTACTATAAATCAATAGTGATCAAAACAGCATGGTACTGCACAAAAACAGAGAGATAGATATATGGAACAGAATAGAGAACCAAGAGATGAACACAACTACTTACCATTATTTGATCTTTGACAAGCCAATTAAAAACATTCAGTGGGGAAAAGACTCCCTATTTAACAAATGGTGCTGGGTGAACTGGCTGGTGACCTGTAGAAGACTGAAACTAAACCCACACCTCTCACCGTTAACTAAGGCAGACTCTCACTGGATTAAAGATTTAAACTTAAGGCATAAAACTATCAAAATACTAGAAGAAAGTGCAGGGGAAACTCTTGAAGGAATTGGTTTGGGTGAATATTTTATGAGGAGGACTCGCCAGGCAATTGAAGCAGTATCAAAAATACACTACTGGGACCTGATCAAACTAAAAAGCTTCTGCACAGCCAAGAACACAGTAAGTAAAGCAAGCAGACAGCCCTCAGAATGGGAGAAAATATTTGCATGTTATGTCTCCGACAAAGGTTTAATAACCAGAATCCACAAAGAACTCAAACATATTAGCAAGAAAAGAACAAGTGATCCCATGTCAGGGTAGGCAAGGGACTTGAAGAGAAACTTCTCTGAAGAAGGCACACAGCCTACAGACACATGAAACAATGCTCATCATCCTTAATCATCAGAGAAATGCAAATCAAAACTACTTTGAGATATCATCTAACTCCAGTAAGATTAGCCCACATCACAAAATCCCAAAACCAGAGATGTTGGCATGGATGTGGAGAGAAGGGAACACTTCTACACTGC
>CAUYRH010142301.1:0-19434 GCA_963574655.1 Perodicticus potto | reverse complement strand
GGCTTTGAATTCATTAATTTCTTGAGACAACTTTAGAACTACTCTTTGGAATTCAATTTCTATCTTTTCTTCCATTCTATTTATCTTATTTGCCATCCATATTCTGAATTTGATTTCTGACATTGCTGCCATTTATCTATGCATGGCATCTTCAGTTGTATCTCCTTTGTCATTTCTTGGGGGGTTGATCTACTCTGGTTATTCATGTTGCCAGAGTTCTTATGTTGGGTCCACGCCATGTTAATTTTCCTCCATTTGGTTATTAGAACGGTAGGGTGAGATTGAATTGGGGTTCCCAGGTAGTAGAGATAGCTCCTTACCAAAGCACTAGGCTTTGTAACTGTGGCTTATCTCCTACAACCTTACAAAGGCCCCTTTCAGAGTTTTAGCTGGAGACTCTGAGGACCTATTTGGTGAGATAGCTGGCAGACATTTTAGCAAAGAAAAAACACCTGAAGACTTAGTGGTCAAAGTCTGAGCGCCAGAACCAGCCACCCTCCTCATTGTCCAGGCTGTGAGCCTACCTGATCGGAAGCGCTCATCACGAGAGTTGGTGGGTCGAGACTTCTGCTGTTTGGGGGCAGTAGCCATGGTCTTTGAGGGCACAGAGGTTCTATTCTCCGCTTGCAGAGATGAGTCTCTTCCTGAAACACAATTATATGAGAATATTTGTGTAAACAATTTGCTTTTCCAATTAAGAAAACTCCATTTAAAAAAGCACACATTTCATATCTATCACCACAGAGCACATATGCTACCAAACCTGCACAGAAGTCTTTACCCTGCAAGTTGGTGGTTGATGTGTGAATGCTGGGGGTTATGGACAAGCTCCACTCCCACAGCCTCCTCTCCAAACAGTGCCCTGCCCTGCCCTGCCTCTCCTCCACCACCCTGGAGGGTCAAGGGTAATGACCCCGCCACTGTCCCACCCTCCTAATGTGAGCCCTGGGCCTCTCAGCAGCAGGCTCTCCACAGAAAGCCCTTTCATTGTGGTTTCCCAAATCACTTGAGGGCCACCAGTAGCCATTTGACACAAACAGAAAAGGTAGAAAGGTGAGAAAGAGCAGCAAGAGGATGCAGGTGCTCCAAGATAGGCTTTTCAGGTCACTGCCATCCTGCTACCCTCAGACTGTGCGATGACGACCAGCAGGGCCTGCTCTCCACACTCCACACACTGGCCCTTGCTCTCAGACATGAGGACCCTGATGATGAATGATGCACTGGGGAACACATAGGCAGGGTCACTAAGCAAAATGCCTGGCATCAACGGGGTCCTAACTTGCTCACGTCTGCAAACAGCACATTGCAAAACCTGTCGTCCCTCAACAAAAATGTTAAGTGTAGCCTTTGTCGTTTCAAACATTCCAAAAAATGGCCAGTAGGAACTCCAGTCCCACTGCTCCTCAAACCCCTTCCACTTCCTACAAAACGGTGGAGCTTACCCTTCCTCAAACCCCCACAGGTCAGTAACTGCCCTGCCGGCTCACAATAGAAGAGGCACTCATGAATGGCTTCTGGGGCTGGTCAGAAAAGAAGGCACAGACCGACCTGGTTCTATAGCAACACATTCCACGCCCAGAGGCTGGGCCCCATGCTAGAGGACCCATGCTGGCAGAGGGAGACTTGGCCAGAGTGGGGAGCTGGGCACTTGGCTATAGGCTCCTCCCATCTCATAGCCACACTGTGGCTGAGGACCCTCATGAGACAGTACCCTAAACTCAAGTACCTGGTGGTACCCTGGCTCACTAAACAAGTTAACATTTGCACAGGGCCTGAAGGGCAGGGTTGTGAGCAGAACAGATGCTACACACATTTTGGGGTGGTTAGTTGGGCAGCATTATAAGAACTACCTACCTACTTCTCCAGAAATCAAAGATTAGCCCTCCAAAACAAGAGCACATACATATATCTGCACATGTGCAAGTACATGCACAAATATATGTACATAAACACACATACAATCATACTGAGTAGTAGTCCTACTGGCTTTTTGCTTTTTATGATTGGATAAGACTACTTTATAGTTCAAAATGGAGACTACACAGTCTTATGCATTATGGATTACAAACAGGCATGCTGCAAAATGATACATATCCAAGTGGCATCCTTACATTTATATTTCAAAACGTCATGCTTCTATTATTTTTTTCTTTTTAAGAAACAGAATATTGCTGTATTCCCCAGGCTGGTCTCAAACTCCTGGCCTGAGGCAACCCTCCTCGCATGAGCCATTGTGCCCAACTGCTTTTATTCTTTGACACAGATTCAATTATCAACAAAGATACAAAACCCAATGTGAAATTATTGGATAAAAATTAAATTTATTTTTTATTTTAACATTGACCAAGAGGTAACTTTCCCAAAAGGTTACGGTTATTTCCACTCTTACAAGAATGTATTAAAGTGCCATTTCCCCAAATCTTTGGATTAGATGTTACAAAAGGTTTTAGAGGTTTTGCCAATCAGATAAGAGAAAAATAGTTTCTCTTAATTTACATTTCCATTCTACTAATGAAGTTGAACATAATTCAATGCTTACTGCCCATCCACAATTCTTTGAGTTTCCATTCACTTCATGCAGGTAAAAGACCCCTAGAACTCCATGTTCTTGTCTCTAACGGGCACTCCCATGGATTGCACATTGTGGACTGCTAATTGCCCTGGACTGTGCATCACGGACGATGCAGCAGCTAGTGGTAGCTTGGTCATCCTGAAATGTTCTCATTTCTGAATCACACCTATCTCTTTTTTTTCCTAGCTTCCAGCTCTCCTTTCTTACTTATCTATGAAGATAATCCCCACCCAAAAGTTTATTCACTCTACTGAATTTTGTAATTTTTTATAATTAAAAACTTATTTAGAGATTTAGTCCTTCTGAAGTTATGTTCACTAATAGTGGAGAGGAAGAAGATTCTTGTCTCCAGAAAATAGCACCAGATGTTAAATAAATAAACCCTTCCTCCCTCACACACCCTCAAATCACATCTGGGCCGCTTCTCTCCACAAATAGGTTGACTGCTCTGTACACTGGCGCCCTTCTGTTCATACTGCAAAGTGCCTGCGAGCAGGTTTGACACCTCAGATGCCAGCCTTTTATCACTGGCTTTCTTTCTCAAAAATTTATTGGCCACTCTTAGCATTTTTCTCCTACTAAGGAGTCATTACTTCCAATCCTGGGTTGAGGAAAAAAATCAGCCCCTTGAATTTGGACTTAACTACATTATATTCACATACTAATTTGGATTAATCTGCTTATTTCATAGTATGTATTAAGAATTTCCATTTAGGAAATTGGTATGTTTCTTCATATGTTAGGGTCTTGGTTATTTCTTTCAAATAGATTTTGTGATCCTAATATAGGTTCTGTGTCTTTCTTGCTAAATATAATAATAAGCACTTGATACAGTTTTTTCTTTGAGACAGAGTCTCACTATATTGCCCTCAGTAGAGTGCCACGGCATCACAGCTCACAGCAACCTCAAACTCTTGGGCTTAAGCGATCCTCTTGCCTCAGCCTCCCAAGTAACTGGGACTACAGGTACCCGCCACAACGCCTGGCTATTCAGGTGTCGTTGTTTAGCTGGCCCGAGCCAGGTTCGAACCTGCCAGCCTCAGTACATGTGGCCGGCACCTTAACCACTGGGCTATGGGTGCCGAGCCAATACAGTTTATTTTCATTTAGAAAACAATTTCCTTCATATTTCACAACAGAAATATTGCTAGAGAAAAGCCACTGATTCTTCCATGTTTGTCCTCTATCTTTTCATCTATCAAACCAGAACCTTGATGATTCTAGGAGTTAGAATAGCAGAGTCACCTGAGTTGTCACTTCTAAAATAAAAATACCTATAGATAAAGATGATTGTCTTTTGTTCTCTGATAATTATTCTGCTTTGCTTTCCCACCTCACAACATCAGCTGCAACCATCAAAAGAAAGCAGAACAAGAGGGGCTCAGCAGATGCTTCTGTTCACTCTGTTTGGAAGGAGATGATTACAGTATATGATTGTTTAATTCGATGGTTGCTGGTGATTTGGGGCAAATGGGCTTTAATATATTTTAACAGTTTCCTTCAATTCCAATTTTACTCAGAATCTTTGTTTTTGTTTTATTTTAGATGAATGACTATCAGCAATAAAGGCCTCAATCTTCTTTTTGATGCCAATTTATTATAAAATATATCACACCAACATAGACAGTATAAAACACATATTCCGACCCATGAGGCCCTGTCCACATCATCGCAGGCTCTGCGGGTTTTGAGGAGCAGCTCACCCCCTTTGCTCTCTTCCCAAGGCCCTAGAGCACCATGTGGGTGAAGGAGTATGGGTATACACAGCTGCACATCCTGAACGGGACCCACGTTTATATTCAGCAGGTGTCTGATGACCAGGACGGGAAGATTGTAGATGACGTCTGGATAGTGAGACCCCTGCATAGCCGGAGGATGTAACTCTAGGGATATGGACAACTGTCGTCAGGAACTCTAGGCCTTATAGTCTTCGTTGGTGGGACCAGTCACTTCCCAGGCCTCGGTGGAGAGTTGAGGCGGGTCCCGACTCCTTTGCTCTGCAGAGGCCCCATGTAGGGTGGATGCAGCCCTGATGGAGCATGAGCGGCTCTCCCTCCTGGAGAGGTGAGGGCCCTGGCTAGCTGTGCGGGTACACAGTGATACACGGCATGTCCCTAGAGGCACAGTCCCACCCTCCTACATAGCACTGCCTGGGTAGGATGCCCATGGAGCTTCAGAAATAAAGAGGCTTACAGCTGTGAGTTAAAAAAACAAAACAAAACACGTATTCCACTTAAGAATACTACCCCAGATCAGTGTAACCACTGCACTTGCTAAGAAACACACTCAGGTGCTTTAGGGGCCCTCTGCCCCTCTCCAATCTCACGTCCTTGAGGAAATGGTGCTGCCTTCTGTGAAAACCATTTCTTTTTCTTTCTTTACTAACTACATAAGTGTTCTTAAATAGTTCAGTTCAGTGTGCTTTTTAAGATGAACATTGGTTATATTCCCTTGTAACTGCTTCTCTCACTCCCCATTACGTTTATGAAATCCCTCTGCACTGGTGCATGTAGACCTTTAGCTTTCCACTGAACGAATGCTACTGACGGGTATTTGAGTTCTTGGCATATAAGGACATAATGAACATTCTTTGAATGGAATTAGTATAAGGTGCAAGCAAACAGGAGTTTCTCTAGGGCACAAACATACACTCAAGAACAATCACCACGCTTCTTCAACTTTACTACATGATACCAACTAGCAAAACACTCCACGTTTGAATCCTTTCCAACAAGAGAACAGTGGGTTGTGGTTTTGATTTGCATTACTCTGATTACTAGAGAAGTTAAGCATCTTTTCATTTGCTTATTGGCTGTTAGGGTTTCCACTTAGGAAATATTTATTTGATTCTTTGCACATTTTTCTACTGGGCATTTGGAGCTATTTAAAGTTTAAGTTAAGTAAAATTATATTAAAAATCCAGTCTCTTGGTTGCACTAGCCAAATTTCAAGTGCTCAATCACCAGCAGCTAGTTTTGGGATTTTTTTGGTTTTTGAGATACAGAGTCTCACTCTCTTGCTCAGACCCAAGACCAAGAGCAAGTGTCATGGTGTCAGCAATAACTCAATTCACTTGACCCCTAACCTCAGACTCCTGAGCTCAAGTGATCCTCCTACCTGGGCCTCCAGGGTAGCTGGGACTACAGTCATCTGCCACAATGCTCAGCTAATTTTTTCCATTTTTAGTGGAGGTGGGGTCTCATTTTGTTCATGCTGGTCTCAAACTGCTGACCTCAAGGGATTCTCCCACCTGGACCTCCCAGAGTGCTGGGATTACAGGTGTGAGTTATCATGCCCGGCCATCCAGTGGCTACTTTTTAACACAAGTAGAGATATATCCATTAATGCAAACAGTTCTGCTGGACAGCGCTGCTCTGAACATTCTGGATACCAGTTACTCTTTAGTTATTTATGTTATAACCATCTCCTCACACTTGACAGTTGGTCTTTTCTATGTATGGTGACCTTTGATAAAAAAGAAGTGCTTAAATTTAATATAGTACAATTTATCAATCTTTTCCTTTATGGTTGCTGATTTTATTACCTTTCATGACTTCAGAAAACCTTCCTCTCTTGAGATGCTCATGATTTTCCTATAAGATCTTTTAAAGGTGCTACAGTTTTTGTCTTCCACAGTTAGGTCTAATATACTTGGGACTGATTTTTTGTGTCAATGTCATTTGTTTTATGTGTGGACAAGGAACTATGCTAGCACCATAGCTGCAATGCTGCCTCTCCCAGGCACAAAATCCACACATGTGTGTGCATCTGTCTGGCTGTCTGCCATGCCTCAAACCATCCTACCTCAGTGACAATGGCTTTACCCCGATTCTCCATGTCCTGGTAAGGCAAATCTTCTCACTTCATTTTTCTTTACTAAACACATTTTGGATCTCTTGACATTTCACACCTGGATATATATATTTTAGAACTAGCTTATTAAGTACTGCCAAAAAACATCTGTTGAAATGATGAATGGACTGAATCTACAAATCAACTACCATGGTCAATTTGTTCTAGCCCTAGTGAGGAAATGTGCCAGGCTGTCCTATTACCATAAAAATAAAACAAATCCTATTTGGGAACGAGATCTGCCCTAAGATAGAGCTGTAAATTATGAAACATATACAATGTTTAAAAATTGGTCAACATAGCCAATGCTGAACTCTAAAATCGATTTTGGTTTTTTTTTTGTACAGACAGAGTCTCACTTTATTGTCCTTAGTAGAGTGCCATAGTGTCACACAGCTCATAGCAACCTCCAACTTCTGGGCTTAAGTGATTCTCTTGCCTCAGCCTCCTGAGTATCTGGGACTACAGGTATCTGCCACAATGCCCGGCTTTTTTTGTTGTTGTTGTTGCATTTGGCTGAGGCCGGGTTTGAACCTACCACCCTTGGTATATGGGGCCAGTGCCCTACCCATTAAGCCACAGGCGCCACCCTCAATTTTTAAGTTAAGTTTCAGTTGTCTTGAGTTTTATGAGATAATTATAACTATTACAAAACACCTGAGTGTACTGACCTTACCTTGAATAAGTGGTATATAACGTGCAAGCAGCTTTGCCCTTTTCTTTTCATACCCTTTTTGAGTGATGTCACCTAAAACAATAATGGAAAAGAGAATTACATTTATTATAGATTCAAATTTTTAGTTAAAAATTAATTCATAGCTCTCTTCCCCTAAGCAGCCTGAAGTGATCTGTGAAAATGGTTCGCTATTCACTTGACACAGAAAACCCACAAAGTCATGTAAGTCAAGAGGCTCAAATCTTCATGTTCACTTTAAGAACACATGTGAAACTGCCCAGAACATCATGGGTAGGCATATACAAAAAACCACCAAGTATCTGAAGGATGTCACTTTAAAGAAATGGTATGTACTATTCTGAGGTTACAGCAATAGAACTGGTAGATGTGCTCAGGCCAAACAGTGAGGCTGGACACAGGGTCGGTGGCCCAAAAAAAGAGTGCTGAATTTTTGCTCTCTCTTAAAAATGCAGAGAGTAATGCTGAACTTAAGGGTTTAGATGTAGATTCTCTGGTCATCGAGCACATCCAAGTGAACAAAGCACCCAAGATGCATCACCAAACTTACAGAGCTCATGGTCATATCACCCCTTCTGTGAGCTCCCCCTGCCACATCGAGATGATCCTTACTGTAAAGGAACAAATTTTTCCCAAACCAGAAGAGGAGGTAGCACAGAGGAAAAAGGTATCCCAGCAAAAACTGAAGAAACAAAAACTTATGGCACAGAAATAGATGTAACAAAAATAAATGCAAATCACAGTAAAAAAAAATTAATTAATGATCAAAAAATTGGAAGCAATGTCCTTCAACTGGGTGGATTGGATAAATAAACTATGATGGATCCATATAACAGAATACCATTCAGCAGTAAAAAGGAACAAACTATTGATACAGCAATTTGGATAGATCTCACACACATATTGCTGAGTAAAAGAAGCCAGACTCAAAAGGCTATGTACTGAATGTTCCATCTGTAGGAAATTCTGAAAAAGACGAAACCACAGTTAGAGACAGGTAGTCATTGCCAGGGGCTGGGAGTGGAGGAAGGATAAGGGAATTTGGGGGGCAGTGAAATTGTTCTTTGTCTTGACTGTAGTAATAGTTACATACCTTTTTCAAAACTTCATACACTATACAATAGAAAGGGTAAATTTTACTATATGTAAATAATACCTAAGTATTAAATTTTGATCAGCGCCCCTTGGGAGATTGTCAAAAATTCAGACTGTGAAGCCACGAGAACAAACAGAATTCAAATTGCATTTTATTAAGATCTTCAGGATTCCTGTGTAGACTCAAGTTTCAGAAGTAATAGAACATGGGGCCCAAGAGCTGCAGGCCCTCTCAGGCCCTCCCTAGGGGAGGAGGCAGGAGCTGGGTTTTCTTCATTTGTTTGTTTGTTTTGAGACAAGAGTTAACAGAGACAGGTCAAGGACTGTTGTTCCAATAAATTATCATAAGGAAAAACAGCCTGAAGGCAAATAAACCACCTAGGAAGGAGGAAGGAAATGTTTCTTCATGGAAATACCTTGCAATCCAAGCCACTAAGTGGCTTCCTACACAAAAGAGAAAATGCTCATAGTGAGTCTATATTTTGAAGACTTTATTTAGACAGAAATATGTATTATAGGCCGGGTATGGTGACTCAATGCCTGTAATCCTAACACTCTGTGAGGTTGAGACGGGAGGATTGCCTGACTCAGGAGTTTGAGATTGACACAGGGTGTGAGTACCCCAGCGTGGTCAGCGCCAGCCACCTGGGAGGACCTGCTGCACCTTCTACATCTCTGCTGGCAGTTGGTGTAGCAGACAACAGGAGGCAGAGCTGGAGAACCAAATGTAGCAGAGAGGGCAAGTGCAGTGGAAGTCCACAGGTCCCTAGTTAGTTAAGGGAGACCATGGTACAGCCCACACTGCTGCTGGTGCCAACCCCAGAACCACCCTTGGTTCTAGAGAGCCCTCCACTGGCTGTACTACTCCCCTGTGAGCATTTCACAGTCCCAAGGGGGACCCCTCATTTCCCAGGCCTGGCCAATTTCATGAATGGACTGGATCCATTCATCAATATGTTCATTCACCTTGCCCCAGCAGAAAGGATGGTATCCATTCATTTGTTACCATGTTCTGGCCAAATGTAACTACAAAGGACACATGCGACTATATATATCCCTAGAGCAGTAGCTCTCAATCTTCCTAATGCGAAAACCCTATAATATAGTTCTTCATGTTGTGGTGACCCCCCAACCATAAAATTATTTTTGTTGCTACTTCGTAACTATAATTTTGCTACTGTTATGAATCATAAACACCTGATATGCAGGATGTATTTAGGCGACCCCAAAGGGGTTGCGACCCACAGGCTGAGAACCGCTGCCTAGAACCCAGGCAGAGAGAGAGATTTTCTGACTTAAGTTTTTACCTCTACCAGGAGCTTTGGTGCATTTTTGTATTATTTTCTGTAAAATAAATCCTGTCTTACCACTGATCTGTGGTCCATGGATTTATTCTTTGAATCCCCAAGACCACGGGAGACCTACTGAAGAAGAAATTCCAGTATCAAGACCAGCTTGAGCAAGAGTGAGACCTTGTCTCTAAAAAATAGCCAGCCATTCTGAACCCGGCTTGCGCCAAGCACAGAAACATGATGAAGCAGGTCTGGTTTCTATGCTCAAAGGATTATCTTGGCCTAGGGCAGCGGTTCTCAACCTGTGGGTCCCAAACCACAGGAACTGTATTAAAGGACCACGGCATTAGGAAGGTTGAGAACCACTGGCCTAGGGCCTGAGAGGCTTCCCCTAAGTGCAGTAGCCTTGGGGAAGAGAAGCTGCCAAAGAGCAGGGTCAGCAAGGCTTTCTGGCTGAGGTGACCCTTGAACACAGTAATGCAATTAACACCTAATAATCCCTCAAATGTTGAAATAAACTGATGCAGCTGAATGAAGAAGGAAGAGGATACTAGACTGAAGGCACTGGATCTGGCATCTGCTCAGAGGAGAGCCAGCCTCAAGTTCCATTCATTCAGCAAGTGTTTTTTGAGCCCACCATACAGAGAGCTCCAAGTGTGAAGACAACTATAGGATGTGCCAGGGAGGACAGACTTCTCAGAGAGGTGCCTGAGTTAGACCTGAAGACTTGTGGGAGTTTCCGTTTGTGGGACATGGTCATGACCTGTGGCACACTAGGGGTTCAGAAGTGCCTGTAGGCATCCCTGCCTCTGTTGTGGAGCAGAGGATTCTGAACACTCAGTGCTACCAAGGACAGAAGAAGCTGGACCTCTGGAGACCAACCATTCTGGGCCCTTGGGAAAACCCCACAGCCTTGGCGGTGCCTGCCTCTGCCCTTGTCCTCTTACCCTGACCCTGTCCTGCTTGGCAGCCTTGGTCTGTGTCAATAGTGGCCTCAGTGTACCACTGTCAGAGGTAGACACCCAGGTGCCTTCTACCCAGGCCTGGAGGGAGGGGAGAGGACATCATTTAAAAAACAGAGGCAGGGAGTTTAGGCTGTGCAGAGCCCTCAGCCCCTCTCCAGGAGACGCTTGGAGCCCAGGACTTGCTGGGATTGAGGTGACACAAGATGTTGCTAGAGGTGCAAGAGGAGGTAGATCTACTGGGGCTGTTTCCTTTCCTGGCTGTCTTGTGGCAGGGGGAGTGGAGCTCAGCACACCTTGGAATGAAGAAGCTGAAGTCTGGGGGTTTGTGGGGGGGGAACCTGGCCCAGCTCCATAGTGCTTGAGTGTAGCTACCCCCCAGTTGTACCCCCACTGGTACCCAGGCAGCCTGTGCATTAAAGATTTAAGCATAAATATTTATGATTAAATGAAAAATAAAAATAAAACTCAAGGGCCTAAGGAGCTTGTTTGAGATCCATTCACTGGCCCCAAGGAGTGAGGGCTTGAGTACCTAACATTTCTTTCATTCTTTTCCATGGAGCAAGCCATCTCGAATTGGTCGGCCAGAGATGGTCTCTTTCCTCCCCAACGTGGCTCACACACATCCCTGAAGGTGGGGTCAGAGACCAGATTGCCCATTGTTGGAAGGAAAGATGAGATCTTGTCACTGGTGACCTATCATTCACTGAGGGGGACAGGGTGAGGAACCAGGATGGGCAAGGTGCATTGTAAACAGTGGGCTAAGCAGGCCCTTGGTCTTGTAGAGGTCACAGTCTAGTGGAGGACATATGTTAGTAGAAATGTATGCAGTACTGGGAGAGCAGATACTAGGATTTGCTGTCATATTGTAGGGGTGTTAGGCAGTTCTTGGAAAGTGGTTTGAGCTCAGAGTCCGGATAACTAGGAGTTAGATAAAGGAGGTGAGGTGGTGATTGAAATAAATCTGGTCTTTACCCAGGTTACCCTATACTAGGCAGTTAGGCAGTGCTAAGCCTTTCCCAGCATCACTCAAGGTGGGATGTTGGGTGGGTAAGACCTGAAGTCCTAAGTAAAACTGGCAAGATTTGAATCCTACCTCTGCCATTTCCTGGGCATGTAGCCTTGGGCACTTATCTTTCTGTTGCTTCTGACAGCAAGAGAGATGAAATTAATCCTTTTTTAAGGTGTTTTCTTGGGCTGCAGTTTGGAAATTGCATTAGAGCAGTGGTTTAAGGGTCAAGAATGGATTTTAGTGCTTCCAAGGTAGCTTCAGCCAGGGTAGGAAGTGATAATTGGATTTGGTTGGTAAGAACATGGTCAAGGATGACTCCCAAGTTTCTGCCTTATGTTATAAATAACACAGAAAAAGGATGCATGAATTTCATTAATTTTCTATTTATTGTGATGTTTTTCACCATGCAAAAATATTTCGTATGTGTTCTATTTGAAGGATAATAAAAATAAATGTGTATTTACCTCCATAGGTCATTTCAGAAAAAGAATTAGCAAATCTTTCCATTTTTCTTTCCAGAGCTAACTGATATCCTGAATTCTGATTAATCTTATCTGTGCTATTTATTGTTATCATATATGTATTGATTCCTAAATGATACGGTGATTGGTTTTATATGGTTAGGAATTTTGTTTATTCTGTTTGGGGTTCATTGAATTTTTTTCGACCCAAAGGTTTATAGTCTGAATAAAATTTGGAAATTAAAAAAAAAAAAAATAGCCAGGCATTGTGTCAGGTGCCTGTAGTCCCAGCTATTTGAAAGGCTGAGGCAAGAGATCACTTGAACCCAGGAGTTTTAGGTTGCTATAAGCTGTGAGGCCACAGCACTCTAACCAGGATGACAAAGTAAGACTTTAATACTGTATTACAGTTCTATTAGTTTGTTCTTTAGTGACTACTCGGTAGGCTCTAGTATTTTGTAAGCCCTCCCCCCACAAAAAACCAATCAAAGCAATAAGCTTGCTGTGTGTCATAAGACACAGGCTACTGGTTGGGGGTGATGGCTCAAGGCTGTAATCCTAGCACTCTGGGAGGGTCAACTGAGGCGGGTAGATTGCCTGAGCTCATAAGTTGAGACCAGCTTGAGCCAGAGCTAAACCTTGTCTCTAAAAAAAATAGAAAAAAAATAGTTGGGTATTGTGGCAGGTACCTGTAGTCCCAGCTACTTGGGAGGCTTAGGCAGGAGAATTGCTTGAGCCCAAGAGTTTGAAGTTGCTGTGAGTTGTGATGCCACAGCACTCTACTGAGGGTGGACTCTGTCTCAAAAAAAAAAAAAAAAAAAAAAAAAAGACACAGGCTACTATTAATTGAGTCCTTAAGCAAGTTTCCTTTAGATAAATTTTTGACTGTAGGATTTGTTGTATGAAAAGACTAATGCTTTTGAATGCGGGACATCTAAGTTATGTCTCACTAGAAGCCTCAAAGTGGGTATTAAAATGCCATCCTACAGAGAAAAGCCTGAGCTCAAGGACTGCAGCCTCCCGCAGGCCTCGCCCTCTATGCAGAGTCTCTGCTCTGAGGGCTCCTTGGCCAGACTCCTACCTACAAAGCTCTTTGAGCGTTCACTGTTTATCTGTCTGTTGGTCCCCACCATACTCCACCCCTACCACCATAGGCAACTATGTCTTTGCATTTACTGTCTTTTAATATATTCTACAGAATGAATACTGCTTTGTATCCACGTATTTTTTACTTGACCTGAATGGCATTATATTGTAAATCTCACTTGTCCCATTTTTAAAACCAACCCATCCTGAATGCAATGAGCATACCTGGTCCGTTGCTCTGATGCTGGCGCCCCTTGGAAATGCCTCTTCCTTATCTCATCCCCTCACGGGACACTCACAGTACTTGGAGCCACCCGCACACTCAAGTGTTTCACTGACAATCCTCATCTGGTACACAATGGGATTGTTCGATTTCACTTACTAAATTTCACTTACTAAGTTGTGCACAACTTTAAGGCGCACATACGCATTATTTTTTAAAGCACCACCTACTTAAAAAAATTGTTTCCTCTGGAATAAATGAAAACATGTGACAAATCTAAATAAAAACTAAATATTGCTACATTAAATTAAAACTGATAAACCCTATTTAGAAGCATAGCAGTATCTGGGCACGGTGGATCACACCTGTAATCCCAGCACTCTGGGAGGCCAAAGCGGGTAGATTACTTGAGCTCAGGATTTGAGACCACCCTGAGCTAGAGCGGGACCCTTTTTCTACTAAAAATAGAAAAACTAGCTGGGCATCGTAGCAGGTATCTGCAGTACCATACCTAGCTACTCGGGAGGCTGAGGCAAGAGGATCACGTGAGTCTGAGAGTTTGAGGTCGCTGTGAGCTATGATGACACCATACCATTCCACCCAAGGAGACAGAGACTCTCTCATAAAAAAAATAAATAAATAAAAATGAAAAAAATAAAAGTACAGCAGTTGATTTTCCAGAGTACTTAAAAATTATTCATGTCTTCCCAACACTCCTTCTATGTTCCCATTTTAAATGAATGTTAAGATGGTGAAGGTACCTAAGGAGAAGGGAGAAATGAAACATCCTAACTACCTGCCTGAGGCTCCAGATATCCCAAAAGCCATTTCATTTTATTTACTGAAACATTTGGATATAACCAACTATTCAATTTTCATGTATACCCAGTTACTGTATTTTCATGGATCCAACTTAATGGACACTAACTTCACACTCCATCAAGTGCATAGCTTCCTACCAAGCCAAGTAAAGAATTCCAAAATGGAATCCAGACATAAAGCTAGTATGCTAACAGAAAAAGGACTGAAATCCAAGTTTTCTGACCCGAACTTCAGTACACGTTCCCTTGCAGAACAAAGCAACATAAATACTAAAGAGACAAACAGCAGCACCAAGCACCACAATCCACAGGGTCACACAGAACTGGTGTGACCCTGACTTAAGGCTTGGCAGGCGGAACTCTCCTTTGGCTGAGCATCCAGGCAGCTGTGGAACTCTGGACTGATGCCCGGGCCCATCCCCAGGACATTCTGCTCCAGTGTTCTGTGGGCTAGCAGCTGTTCTTTCCACCTCTCCAGGTAGGGGCATGATTCGTGGCCCGGGCTGAACTCCATTGCTTCAGGGAGGGGAGGCCTCACTCAGGGCTGCAGAGGCCAAACTCCATGCACTATCACCAAGTCCTTGACTCTGCAACACAACTACCCCATCAACTCACAGGAACAAGAATGGTAGTGTAGGCTACACATAACAGCATAATGGTCCATCAAAAAACAAAAGCAACAAAGTCCTAGCCAGGGCAATTAGGCAAGAGAGGATTATCAAAGGTATCCAAACGGGGACAGAGGTGGTCAAACCTTCACTCTTTGCAGATAATATAATCTTATGCTTTGAAAATCCAAAGGACTCAACCATAAGACTCCTGGAAGTGATCAAAAAATACAGTAACATCTTGGGATACAAAATCAGTGTACACAAGTCAGTAGCCTTTATATGTACCAACAACAGTCAAGCTGAGAATCAAGTAAGACACAATTCCCTTCACAGTAGCTTCAAAGTAAATGAAATACCTTTGAATACACCTAACAAAGGATGTGAAGGATCTCTACAGAGAGAACTATAAAACCCTGAGAAAAGAAATAAGATGTTATCAAATGGAAGAATGAACCGTGATTGATTTTATTTCTAACAAGGTAGCTTAAAATTTTTTATAAATATATTTTTAGCACCTTATAATATTATAGCTATTAATATTATAAAATAACCATTCTATCATTATAATTATTACTTTGTTATTCATAGTAATTTTCTTAGCCTGGTACAGCTTTGTTCCAGCCTACCTTTTTGCGTGGTTATTGGTAAATATATGTATATTTCTGTATGTTACAAATCCAACTATGTATTATGTGCATAACAATTTGTTTTTTGAGGCAGACTCTTACTCTGTTGCTGTAGGCTAGAGTGTTATGGTGTCAGCCAAGCTCATAGCAATCTCAAACTCCTGGGCTCAAGTACTCCTTCTGCGTCAGCCTCCTGAGTGGCTGGGACTACAGGGATCTACCACAATGCCTGGCTACTTTTCTGTTTTTAGTAGAGATGGGGTCTTGCTCTTGCTCAGGCTGGTCTTCACTTGTTTTTTTTATTATTATTTTTTTTTAAATCATAGTTGTGTACATTAGTGCAATCATGGGGTATAGTGTGTGGGCTTCATATACAATCTGAAATATTTTCATCCAACTGTTCGACATAACCTTCATGGGATTTTCTCGTTTATTTTGTGATCAGGCTGGTCTTGAACTCCTGAACTCAAGCAGTCCTCCCACCTCAGCCTCCCAGAGTGTTAGGATTACAGATGTGAGCTACCACACCTTACCTATATGCATAATACTTTATATAATTGCTTTTTATATCAGTTCATAGGAGGAAGAAAAATATGTATTTTTACTGTCATTTACAATTACACAGTCTTACTGGTGCACTTTGATTTTTTGTGTAGATTCAAGTTACCATCTACAGCCATTTTCTTTCAGCCCAAAGAATTTCTTGGAAGGCAACAGATTCTCTGTTGTTTTTGTTTGTTTTTGTTTTTGAATATGGGAATGTCTTTATTTCACCTTTGTTTTCCCCGCAGTTTTTTTTTTCCATTGTGGTAACATACGCATAACATAAAATTTACCACCTTAACCATAAAAAAAAAAACCAAAAAACAAAAAAAGCAAAAATGATGCCACACATCTTTACTACAGAATACACAGAATGATTCTGTTTGGTAAAAGTAAATAAACCTACATTTACATAGATGTAGATGCATATATTTGTTTATGTACAAAAGCAGTCTGGGAGGGATGTACAACAAATTATTAACAGTGATTACCACTAAGGGATGATTTATTTCACTTTGGGTAGTGTGTAAGACAGATTACATTTTTTAAACCTTTGAACTCTTTAAAATTTTTTAGCACATGAAATCCCTTGTAATTAAGAATATATGGAAGGCTTGGTGCCTATAGCTCAGTGGTTAGGGCTCTGGCCACATGCAGTGGGGCTGGTGGGTTCAAACCTGGCCCCGGCCTACCAAACAACAACCACCACCACAACAAAAAAATACCTGGGAGTTGTGGCAGATGCCTATAGTCCCAGCTACTTGGGAACCTGAGGCAAGAGAATTGCCTAAGCCCAACAGTTTGAGGTTGCGGTAAGCTGTGATGCCACAGCACTCTACCGAGGGCAACAAAGTGAGAGTCTGTCTCAAAAAAAAATACATAGATATATATAAAATATATATATATTATATATATAGAAGATGATTTTGACAATGTGTTAGGACATGACATGAATTCTATAAACTGTATTCACAGCTTCTTATGAGTCTAAAATTATTGCAAGGTAAAAAGTTTTAAAATACATGGGAGAGACAAGTAGCATTGGTGTTATTACTTTTTTAAATAAAAAAAATTTGGGGGCGGCGCCTGTGGCTCAAAGGAGCAGGGTGCTGGCCCCATATGCCAGAGGTGGAGGGTTCAAACCTAGCCCCAGCCAAAAAATGCAAAAAAAAAAAAAAAAGAATTTGCCAGTTAAACCATATGGACTTGGAGATGTGATTTCCAGATGGTTTTTAAACTATAAATTCAATTTCTTTAGTAGGTATAGGACTATGTGGGTTATTTGCTTCATTAGGTATGAGTTTTGGTAGTTTTTGGTCTTCAAGGAATTGGTCATTGCATCTAAGTTATTTTGAAGGACAGTCATGTATCACTTAAGAACATCAGGATCCATTCTGGGAAACATGTTGCTATGAGACTTTGTTGTTGTGTGAGCATCACGAAGTCTACCTACACATAAGGCCACAGAGTCTGCTACACACCTAGGCTGCATGTGATGGCCACTTGCTCCTGGGCTACAAAGCCTGCATAGCCTGTGACTGCAATGAACACTGTAGGCAATTTTAACACAATGATAAATACTAATATCTGTATATCCAAACACAGAAAAGGTGCAGTAAAAATATGGCATAACAGATTGCTAAAGAAAGGTACACCTGCATAGGGACTTTACTGTGACTAGAGCTTGCAGGACTGGAAGCTGCTCTGGGGACTCAGTGGTGTGTGAATATGGAGGCCTAGGATATTATTCCACATCACCACAGGCTTTATAAACACTTAACTCTTAAGGCTACACTAAATTTATTTCTTAAATTTTCTTCAATAACAAATTAACCTTAGCTTACTATAACTTTCACTTTAAGTAAAAAAAAAGGTTTTGTTTTACTTTTGGACTCTTGTAGTAAAATCTTAAAATATAATCACATTGTACAGCTATATAAAAATATTTTCCTTCTTTATACCCTTCTTCTATAAGCCTTTTTTATATTAATTTTTCTTATTTATTTATTTTTTTTGCAGTTTTTGGCTGGGGCTGGGTTTGAACCCTCTACCTCCAGCATATGGGGCCGGCGCTTTATTCCTTTGAGCCACAGGCACCATCCCAATTTTTCTTAACTTTTTAAACGTTTTTGTTAAAAACTAAGACATAAAAAACATCTATTAGCCTAGGCCTACACAAGGTCAGGACCATCAATATCTCTCTCTATCTTCACCTCTGTGTCTTGTCTCATTGGAAAGTCTTCAGGGGGTATAACTGGCATGGAGCTGTCATCTAGATAACAATGCTGCATGCTGCCTTCTGGATATTCTCTGAAGGACTTGTCTAAAGCTTTTTTATAGCTAACTTTTTAAAAAATAAGTAGAAGGAGCACACTCCTTCTATACTAAAAACATAGTATGGTGAATACATAAATCAGCGACAGTCACCTGCACACCTGAGCGTTAGGAACTGCACACAGTGGTAAGTGCCACACGTTCACGCAACTGGCAGCGCAAGTTAGTTTACGCAGCATTACCACAAACACGAGGTGTGTACTGCACCACACGTCACAGTGGCCACAGCAACACTACGCCACAGGAACTTTCCAGCTCCATTATAATCTCATACAACCACCACTGTATATGCAGTCTGTCATTGACTGAAATGTCATTACACAGCACGTGACTGGATATAGCTGTTACTAGTATTCTCTCATCACCCTTCTAGTGTCTCTGTAGTCATGATAACATCTCTTTCTTTTTTTTTTTTTTTTTTTTGCGGTTTTTGGCTGGGGCTGGGTTTGAACCCGCCACCTCCAGCATATGGCGCCAGCGCCCTACTCCTTTGAGCCACAGGCGCTGCCGATAACATCTCTTTCATTCTTGATTTTGGTAATTTATGTTTTTTGTGACTTTAATAACTTGTATTTTTTACTTGTCAATCTTGTTAGAGGTTTACCTATCTTATTATCTTTTCAAAGAACCAGGTTTTGGTCCCACTGATCTTTTTCTTATTTTTCTTTTTTTTAATTTAAAAAAATTTTTTTTAATTTTGTTTCCACTTTTTGCCTTCACAGAATTAAAAAGGCTTAAAATTTAATATCAATAACAGTGTTTAAGATAAAGACTAGAAACAAAAACCTCGAAAAGAATGAAAAAAGATAAATACATTCAGAAAAGAAATCAGATGATTACTGCATCAAAATATTAAGCAATATTAATAATAATGCAAAGAAAGGAACATTCACATTGTCAAATAAGAGTGTCTATTATAGAATGCTTTAACTCTGAGGCTCAGTATGGAGTCATCAGTTAACTTCTTATTTTTTTTCCAAAGTCTCAAAAAATAGACAACTAATATTTATAAATAAAAGCAAAAGATAATTTCAAAAAACAGATCATGCCAAATCTTATAGACAATAGAAAAAGAAGAAATAATTAAAATTCATTCTATTTAATCGGGATACACCTGATATTAAAATTGGAGAAAATATATTGTTATAAAGGGAAATTACAAACATATTTCACTTATAAATGAGGATGCAATATCCTAAACAACATATTAACAAGTTGAATTAAAAATTAATGTTTAAGTAATGTACTTT
>CAUYRH010142299.1:0-14001 GCA_963574655.1 Perodicticus potto | reverse complement strand
TTCATATACAATCTGAAATATTTTCATCAAACTGTTTAACATAGCCTTCATGGCATTTTCTTAGTTATTATATGAAGACATTTGTATTCTGCATTTAGTTAAGTTTCACCTGTACCCTGCTAAGATGCACCATAGGTGTGAGCCTACCAATTACCCTCCCTCCACCCATCCTCCCCCTCCCCTCTCCTCCCTTGCCCCTTTCCCCATATTCTTGTGCTATAATTGGGTTATAGCCTTCATATGAAAGCTATAAATTAGCTTCATAGTAGGGCTAATACTTTTTCTTCCATTCTTGAGGTATTTTGCTAAGAAGAATATGTTTTTCTTTCTTATGGGGAGATGTCTAGTAATGCAGGATTGTAGAATGAAATGTGAGGTCTTATTTAATTTCTCTGAGGATTCTCCTACTTCCTGCCAAAAAAGGTTGAAAGGTTCCTTCTTACCAACAGTATAAAAGGATCCCCTTCTCTCCACATCCACGTCAGCATCTGCAGCTTTGAGACTTTGTGATGTGGGCTTTTCTCACTGGGTATGGGTGATATCTCAGGATCGTTTTGATCTCTGATGATCAGGAGTGATGAACATTTTTTCAAATATTTTCAGCCATTCGTCTGTCTTCATTAGACAAGTTTCTTTTCATATCTCTTGCACAGAGGTAGATGGGATTGTTTATCCTTTTTCTCTTGATTAGTCTGAATTCTCTGTAAATTCTAGTTATCAATCCTTTGTCAGACTGATACTCTGCAAATATCTTTTCCCATTCTGAAGGTTGACTTTTTTACTTTAAGTATTGTGCCCTTAGCTGTTCAGAAGCTTTTCAGATT
This sequence comes from Perodicticus potto, assembly GCA_963574655.1. Taxonomy (NCBI): domain Eukaryota; kingdom Metazoa; phylum Chordata; class Mammalia; order Primates; family Lorisidae; genus Perodicticus; species Perodicticus potto. The sequence goes on along the minus strand of CAUYRH010142299.1, from coordinate 13,177 downwards.
AATTTAGTCCCATTTGTTAATTTTTGTTGTTGTAATGGCCACTGAAGTCTTTGTCATAAAATTGTCCCCAAGTCCAATATCATCAAGAATTTTACCCACACTTTCTTCTAAGATTTTTATTGTTTTGTGTCTTAGAATTAATCTTTTTCCATCTTGACTCAATTTTTGTAAGTGGTGGAAGGTGTGGGTAGAGTTTCAGTCTTTTACATGGGGTTATGCTGTTCTCCCAGCACCATTTGTTGAATAGGGATTTTTTCCCTTACTGTATGCTTCAATGCAATGCTCATTAAAATACCAATATCATATTGTGAAGAACTAGAAAAAATAATACTTCGTTTTTTTATGGCATCAGAAAAAAACCTGTACTGATAAGGATATTCTAAGTAATCAAAACAATGCCAGAGGCATCACTCTACCAGACTTCCAGCTATATTACAAGTCCACAGTAATTAAAACAGCATGGTATTGGCACAAAATAGAGACATAGACATAAGGAACAGAATACAAAACCAAGAGATGAAACCAGTCTCTACTTGCCATCTGATCTTTGATAAACTAAAACACTTCATTTTAAAGACTAAGAAATTTCTTCTAGTCATCAAGAAACTTGCGAAGTGTTCTGGAGTTGTCTCACTCCAACTCCATATGTGGCAACTATTCTTGAAGAGCAGTTGAAGCCCTCTACTGAAAAGAGAAGTGTTAATTCAACTGGAGGTGAGCTGTGGCCTGTTTTGATTTGCTTCCATTCTCAATACTCTCCACATGTAATAAATAATCTAGCAAAACCACACTTAAATGCACTACCATTATTAGAACCCTGCTATATTAAGGAACTCATACCTACAGATAATATTTAGTAATAGAATGAATGTCTCTTATTTATCTCTTATACAGGAATTATTTATTTACGCAAAGTCTGGTATCCTTACAGGGAAAGAAATCTTCTGCCCTTTTCACCACCTCTCCTTTGTGTGAATTTATGTTGCTGAATTAGAAATAGTGATTTCCACTAGATTTTCATAATTATAATATGAGAACATGTTGGATGACCAGTGATGGTTGATATGCTTCTGTCTACTCTTAAATAAATGAGCATCCTGAAATAGTCTTACTAGCATTTGTCAGCAGTGCCATAATGTTAAAGATGATGTTTACATTTAAATTCTCTGCACTTGAAGACAAGCTTCTTTTCTTTGGGGGGTCCGAAGAGCATCTTGATTCTTTTTGTATTTTCCTCAGATGGAGGCCATAAGTGAGTTCTAAATATTCAGACTTATAAATTGGTAGGAAATAGAGATGGAAAATTAAAGCTAATATGTCTAGTGAGTAAACTATTCCCTAAAAATAAGTATGTCACCCATGTGTTAGTCACCTCTATTATGCTGTATAAATAGTATTTTAAAACAACAAAATAAAATAGATGTTTTATTCTCATTGCATTCAGAATTATGCTTGTGTAGCTGCATAAAGCTTGGAAATAAGTTTAGATATATTATTTTTTCTTTGTTTTCTACTCTACATCTTTCCTCCCACATATATACCTCTACATATAATAATGTAGATGGTACATATAACCTCTACATCTAATAATGTAGATGGTACATTTAACCTCTACATCTAGAGATGTAGATGGTACATCTAACCTCTACATCTAATAATATTAGGTATTAGTAAGTCAGTGAAAATATTTAAGTTATTTTCAAAGAGTCTTAAGTCATGTAAAACTCTGCATACTTATTTCTCAAGGGATCTCTGTTATTGCTAAGGTAGCGGTATATACTAAAACATTAACATAATCATAATTTAATGTATATATGTATGTGAATTATTTAATTAAGCAAAGTCTGATTTATGTATATGTATTTTTGCATATATACGGTAAAGTATAGTTTATATTTAGTAATAGTCTTATTTCTAAATAAGTAAATATGGATCATACATAGAATTGGTGTTGTAGACATAGTTGCAGCAGAAATAGTTTCATCGGTGTGTGTAAGGGTGAAGTTTTATAACTTGATGAGCAGCGCTGAAATATGCAGAAAGAATGCATGGTAAATCAATAAAGCTTCATCATTTGACTAGGGAGCAAAGATAAAATACCAATATACTCCCAAGGATACCATATGTAATCAATTGATATTACAGATGTCTCTTATTAAACAAAAATTTATTATGAGATTTGTACCTATTTTATCTATTAATGACCAGTTATACTTTGTTTACACAGCTATCATCCATTTAAATAAAACCAATATTAGGTATTACTAAGTCAATGAAAATATTTAAGTTATGTTCAAAGAGTCTTAAGTCATGTAAAACTTTGCAGACTTATTTCTCAAGGGACACCTGTTATTAGTAAGATAGTGGTTTGTACTAAAAACATTAACATAATCATTATAATTTAAAATGCTACCCAATCCTGTGCTATATTAAACACTTTGCACACATTGTCTCATTCAATCCCCCAATAAACCTATTATATTTTCATTGTATATATGAGGCAAGTAATAGAAATATCAAGTTACATCGTTTATCCACGATCACACGATTGGGATAATAAAGTTATCTAAACTTATATAACATGCTGTAGAATACCAAATACTTTAGATTTTCATTTTTCCTTGGCAGAATTTAGTGATACTAATATTGTACTTCCATATTTAAGGAAATTAAGGTCTAGAAAATTTAAATGATCTAGTCAATGTCAGTTAGAAGGGCAAGAGTGGGCTGGGACCAAATGCAGAAGATTATTGGTGAAGTGTAGAAACGCTGCTCATTCCCTGGGAAAACACCTTTAGTAAGTGAAGCTGACAACCGTTTGTGCTTCATCTCATTTATCTTCATAACCGCTCAGTGAGACGAACTGGTTGGTTATAGGAATCCCATTTTGTGGATGAGAAAACCAATGCCCAGGGTATGGTGACTGCCTCAAGTCACAGACACAGGGACACATGTATTCTGCTGTTTAATTCAGGGCTTTTTAAAAATTACACACTGTTGTCTTTTTAGGAATCAGCAATGTGGCTGACATATTAATAAATAAGTGAAAGATATAATAAAGTGAGTTTTAACCTTCTGACTGGGAACAATACCTATCGGCATTCAAACAAGGTGTTCCTTTGGTTTGGTGCGAACGATGTGTGTGGGCATTTTTCATTTCACGAACAAAAACTTGAGGACGTGTTGCTGTTACCTTACCTGACGTAAGTCGGTAAGCATCACAGGCTTTGTTCTCTATGTTTTTCACAGTTGTGCTTGAAATGATTTGTACAAATAGTGGATTCTTGTGCGAGTATATATAAATAAGGAGTACGATTAATTCAAAGATTTGTCAAGTTCAGAAGACTCGATCATTGTTGGAGAATTAGGCTATTAGAGGTGGCTTTAAAAATATTTCTCACAAAAAAACATAAATTGCTGCGTACATCAGAATCTGATTTGGAAAATTAAAGTGTAGAACCTATTTCAAATTTGAAAGATGTCAATCCTGGGCAACTTCAATGAGAGAGAAGATAATTTGAATCCAAAACCACATGATTTTGATGTTTTCAGTTGCACTATACAGCAACGAATTTTTAAATTTTAAAACTTTAAAAAAGTTTTAAAGACTTTTAAAGACTTTTATTTTTATTTAAAACCTTCAAAAAAGTTTTAAAGACTTTTAAAGACATTTTAAAGATAGAAAAACTTTATCATTTCATATTAAATGTTTTGTTTACATATTTCATTTTTAACAAATATAAATATGAAATACGGGGTGGCACCTGTGGCTGAGTAGGTAGGATGCTGGCTCCATATAATGAGGGTGGCGGGTTCAAACATGGTCCCGGCCAAACAGCAACAAAATAATACCCAGGCATTGTGGCGGGCGTCTGCAGTCCCAGCTACTCAGGAGGCTGAGGCAAGAGAATCGCCTAAGCCCAGGAGTTGGAGGTTGCTGTGAGCTGTGTGACGCCACGACACTCTACCGAGGGCAATAAAGTGAGACTCTGTCTCTACCAAAAACTTTGGAAACTGAAACCAACTTGGGTGAATTATTTTGATTAGCAAGAGACCAAGTAGTTTCAAGAAGCACGCTGTGTGTCATTACAGTTGCTGTGGTTGCTGCACACTTCAGTTTGCACGTTTAGCTTGTGAGCACTCCACAAAGGGTTAATATGAATGTGGTATGCTTATAGTAAGTAATCCAGAAATTGAGAGTCTGTGGACACCCTGTAGAATTATGATTATCTATGATTTGCTCCTTGCTTCCTTGGCTTCTCAGGCCATGTCAATCTAGCATTTTTCCTTTTTTAAAAATATTTCTTCCAGTTGAGTTTCTAGTAGATCTTGATTTTTTTTTAATTTTTTACATCGAAATATTAAGGGGGTATAGTTTTTTTTTAATTTTAAAATATCGTGAGGTACAAATGTTTTTGGTTATGTGTATGGATTTTGTTAGGCTTCTGTCAGGGCGGGAAATGTGCCCAAACACCCTGAGTGTTCACTGTACCCATCAGGTAGATTTCCACCCACCCTTTTCTACCCTCCCCTGCTAGTCCCCCACTTGATTCCCAATGACTTTGACTTTCTTCTGTGTACTTGGGTACCCATTGTTTAGCTCCAATTTATCTAATCTGGAGCCTGTAGTGAGATATTTCATTTTTCTTTCTATTCCTTCTCTTTCTTTTCTCTCTCTCTTTCTCTTTCTCTCTCTCCTTCCTTCCTTCCGCCCTCCCTCCCTCCCTCCCTCCCTCCCTCCCTTCCTTCCTTCCTTCCTTCCTTTCTTCCTTCCTTCTTTCTCTTCCTTTCTTCTCTCTTTCAGTCAGTAGTTGAATGGTCTATATGACTAATGCTGCAGATATACAGATAAATATGAAAGTATGGTCTTTAAAAAAGACCACAATCTCAAAAGGGTGCAGTTTTACAACTTAGTAAAATGAAACGTGTTCTGGAGGTATAAATAGGATTATACATACAGCAATAGTACAAGAAAATATGCACTCGGCATAGTCCCAGGAGGTCATATATTACACTGAGTATATCCTTGGGTAAGTTGTTTGTAGATGAATAGCCGTTTTCCAGGCGGTCTGGGAAGGGGTCTGTCCATGAAGAAGCGGATATGTTCAGTGGATCTGCATGGCAGGCAGTTTAGGAGAACTGCAAGTGATGGAGTTTGTCTTTCTAAATCAACGGCTGTTTCCCAATTTGGGACAGCAAAGACAAGCGGAGACCATCGAGCTCTCTGTGCCATGCCATGTACTTTGAAAGTTATCTAGGGGACAGAGATGAGCTTTGAAATGCTTTGAACTCAGGGTAGAATTTATCTAAATCACCATTTAGGAAGATTGACCTGTAAGCGCTGTGGGTAAGGAATCAAAGTGTGGTGAAATGAGACTCAGGGAGACTCTTTGTGAGTTATGCTAGTCTATTAGGGCTGACAGAGCAGAATACTGCAGACTAAGTCCCTTAAACAACAAAAATTATTTAGTTTTTCACATTCCTGGAGCTGAGTCCAAAATCAAGATGTTGGCAGCTTTCCTTTCTCTTGAGGCTTCTCTTCACTTGCAAGTGACTTCTGTTCACTTGTCCTCTCAGGGCCTTTGCTCTGTGTCTGCAACTCCTTATCTCTTGCCCTTCCCCCTCCTCATTTATTTATTTTTTATTTTTTGCTTAAATCATAGTTGTGTACATTAATGCCTTCATGGGGTACAATGTGCTGCTTTTATATACAATCTAAAATATTTTCATCAAACTGGTTAGCATAGCCTTCATGGCATTTTCTTAGTTATTATGTTCAGACATTTATATTCTGCATTTAGTAAGATTCACCTGTACCCATCTAAGATGCACCGTACATGTGGTCCCACCAATTACACTTCTCCCACCCCAACCTCCTTCCTCCCCTCCCCCCCACCCCTTTCCCCATATTTATGTGCTATAATTGGGTTATATATGTTCCTTTTGGAAAGATGTTTGGAGAATACTTAGAGATCTAGAAATAGACCTGACATTCAATTCTATAATTCCTCTACTAGGTATATATCCAGAAGACCAAAAATCACATTATAGCAAAGATATTTGTATCAGAATGTTCATTGCAGCCCAATTCATAATTGCTAAGTCATGGAAGAAGCCCAAGTGCTCATCAACCCACGAATGGATTAATAAATTGTGGTACATGTACACCATGGAATGTTATGCAGCCTTAAAGAAAAATGGAGATTTACCTCTTTCATGTTTACATGAATGGAGCTGTAACATATTCTTCTTAGCAAAGTATCTCTTGCCCTTTTTGATATGGACATTGACACTATCCAATTAAGGCTCTGCCCTTATGAACTCGCTTAAATGTATTTACCTCCTAATGACTCTATCTCAAAATACAGTCACCTTTGAGGTGAGAACTTCAATATCCAATATCTGGATTTGGGGGTGGGAGATCACAATTAATTTCATAACATTCTGCCTTCTGAAACCCCCCAAATTCATGTCTTCTCACATACAAGATCCATTTACCCCATCCCAGTGCCCTCAAGTCTTACATTTCAGTATCGGCTCTAAGCCCAAAATCTCATGTAAATATTATCTAGATCACGTATGGGTGAGGATGGATGTGTGCTTCATTTTGAGGCAAAATTTATCTTCATCTGTGAACCTGTGAAACCAGACAAGTTATGTACTTCTAAAATGCAATGTTAGGATAGGCATAGGATCAACATTCCCCTTCAAAAAGGGGCAAATGGGAAAGAATTTGGGGTCATGTGTCCTAAGCAAATCCAAAATCTAGCAAGGCAAATTCCATTCAATTTAGTCCCCTTTGACCACATGCTGTGTGGCCTCCAGGCCCACTGGGGCAGCCAGCAGCATTACTCCCCCAGCCGTTGGAGTGCACGTCTGGTGGCTGTCGGTGGCAGCCTGGCTCCTGGAGCACAGCAATGCAGCTTGGTCCACTGAAACTTAGAAGGAGACAGCCTTGTTCCCAGACATAAGCACGCTGGGCCTATAATGGCGGTGCCAGCTCTGCTAGTTTCTATATTGTCTTCAGGGGTTTTCTTTCCTTTTCTCGAATGCTAAGCCACTTTCACAGCCTGATAGCTCTATTATCCCATCCTGTAAAATGTCTGAGGTCTGAAAAGTCTTCCTTTATTTCATCCCATCTCTGTTCCCCTTTGTCTAAATTGGCTGTGTCTCGGCACATACACTTCCATTTCTATTCCTGGGTTCTGCTGAGGTGTTTGATTAAATCCATGGTAATCTCTTCATGAAGTGATTGTTGAGCCACACCTTTGGTGGACTCTCGAGAACACACTTTCTCATTTCCGGACATATGAGTAGGCTGAGAATTTTCCAAATATTCAAATTTTGTTTCCTCTTTGCATAATAATTTACTTAATTTATCTCACTTTTCGTTGCATTTTTCTGTAAGAAATAAGGAGAAACCTGGGTGGACTTTTAAAACTTTCCTTAGAAAATCTCCTCAAATATCCAACTTCATCCACTTTTAACTTCTCTTTCCACAAAATATTGTAACAATCTTCATCCAAGTTCTTAGTCTCTGCCAGACATTTATTACCTCTCCTCTCGTCTCCAATGGTGTGTAGATCTGCCAAAGGGAAAAGGGACCATGAGAGACGCAGAGATTTGGGGATTTTCAGCTATAGAAAGCAGTAAAAACTGGGCATAGGCAAAATTTCATTGAAAATAGAAAGTGATATGAGAACAAAAGAACAATTTAATCTTGACCTAGAACACGTGGCTTGAAGGAGACACTCATACTCTTACAACAAATCCCATCTTTCTGCTTATACTTACTCAGATAGGTTTCATTTGCTAGCAGTAACAGAACCCTAAAACTTCAAGGGCCTAACTTTTGTTCTCACATCGTTTTTTCATAAGTACTTCAATGTGATAAGAACTAAAAAAATATAAACACACTGCTATAATCGCGAGGTCAGAATTGCCACTTGTCTCCAAAATATATTTTTATTTTTTCATCCTGATTTAATGAAGGTTAATGCATTTGAACTAGGATCTCACAAGATTTCTGATCTTGCTTTGTTGACTCATCTCTTAAGTATATTTCATATGAAGCAGTTCCTCCTCCCCTCCTATATTTTAAAGCATTTCTATGTATTTCTTGGAAAAAAAAGGGTTATTTTATTTTCTGTAACATTTCTTACATTCTGGGCATGCTGATGGCATCTTTTTGATGTCATTTAACATGCTCTGCTGTCCGTCATGTGTCCTGTAAAATGACTGTGGATCTAGCCACTGGATTCAGTGGATTCAATCTGGTTAATTATTTATTGGCCAGAATAGCTCATGGATGGTGCTGTCTGATTCCTTCTATGGCATCATGAGGCATGGAATCTCTTATGTCCCAGTTTTGTTAATATTAATCAGTGGGTTCAGATGTTGCCAACCTCATCCATCCATTATAAAGTTCCCATTAACTTTCCATGTAATGATTTGAATAGCCATTGATGACTAACTCAGATGCCTCATTTGAATAGAGGTTTTACAATGGTGATTTTTCTAATTTTGCCATTTCTTCTGCGTTTATTAGGTGTAATTCTTCTCTCTAGAAGAATTTTCTATAATTAAATATTTCATGCCAGAAAGGATATATGTCTATAAATTTTTTTCTACTTATTTGATAATTATTAAAATAATGACTATAACTCCAGAAATTTCCAAAAATGGCCACAAAGAGGCAATTAACAAAATTCAGATTGCAATATATATATATATATATATACATACAATAAAATTCTTCCAGTTTCTTTAAGAAATAAATTGAGGACATAAAGAAGGAGACAGAAAAGAAAGAAGAACCTGTAAGTCAAGAAAGGCTTAGGCGTCTATCTACCATTCACTGTGTGAGTCTTACTTGGTTCTTATTTTTAAAAGTCTTTGGTGTGATATTTAAAAAACAATTTAATTAGGCATCTATCTACCATTCACTGTGTGAGTCTTACTTGGTTCTTATTTTTAAAAGTCTTTGGTGTGGTACTTAAAAAACAATTTAATTTGTGTCCTGACCCGATACTTGAAGATATTAATGAATTATTACTAATTTTAGATGTGATAGTATTGTGGTTATTTTCCAGAGATATACACTGAAATATTTAGGAATAAGTGAAATGGTGTCAGGGATTTTAAAAAAAGCAACATGAAAGAATATAAAGATAAACAAACTTGCCATGAGTTGATAATCGATGAAAGTGGTGATGTTTATTTGTAAATCCATTATGCTACCCTGAGTTTTGGTATGTGTATGGTATTTGTCATGATGAGAATTCTGAAAGTCTAACCAGGGCAGGGAAATTAAAGTAGCAGTCAAATTAAAGTCATATGATATATTTTCTATTCATTTGAAATCCTTAAACATTTGCATATATTACTTTGATATTCAGAAATAGCTTTTGTCATATACTTGACTCTATTTCTGTTTGGTTGTTTTCTTTTTTAACCATTTAGCGACAAGAAGGTAGCAACTGCTTTTTATTTTTTGTATTTTCAGCACATAGTAAAATTTATGGCACACATAGAGTTCTTACCACGTGTTTGTTTAATACACTGCTGACATTTTCAATACTAGTCTCCTCAGTAATCAGAAGACTTACAATAGCTAGTTTGCCATTTGAAGGAGCACAAAACGATAACCAAATGGGTTAAAGCAAAAGAAAGTCAGGCAGTATCCCAAATTCTACAATCTAAATTACCTTCACATTTCTGAAGCTATTATAACCATCCTTTACCCTAACATATGAAGACACACTAGCTTTATCTGTTTTAACTATTGTCTGTTTTTCTGGAAATTGTTCATAGGAAATTTTATGTTGATAAATTGTGAAGGGAAGTGAGTACATTTTATTGTTAAGAAATCACTGAATTCTTGCAATAATCAGAAGCTAAGAATGAGGACTGATTATTAGTTTACCTTAATGTTCAACTGATTCCATATTTGTTCTCTCTGCAATGTAACTCTCAGGGCAGATTGGAACTCTAATTAGGGGCCTAGCTTCTCTTTGATGTTGACGGCAACTCTTATTAGTATTAATGTATATGGAAGAGAGAATAGATCTTTAAATAATTTAAAAACAGCTTTGTGTATTATGAACACAGACATATAAAAGATTTAATGATGTGACTTTTACATATTTATACTGTGAGCACATAAACACACACTCTGTGTATTGTATATAACTGTGTCTTGGGGACTAAATGAAGCTCATAAAATCTTACCATTAATTATGTTGACAGAGAGAATATCCTTTTGTGTTTATTCATTCATTCATTCCCAGAAATGGTTGCAGCTTCTTTTAAAAATGATCTGCCTAGTTTTCAAGGCTTAGTCTCTTAGAAGAACTCTAGCTAAGATTTCCCTAGGTAAAGGAACAAATATTTTTCAACGAGGCAAATTAAAAGGCGGAAGACTTGCATATGTCTTTATAAGTTAAGTAAGTGAGAGTATACATTTCTTAGTAAAAATGTTTGACAACATTTGACATTTAATCTTTTTGTGTGTGTTTTTTCATAAATATTGTGAACTACAGCTATAATCCTTCTTTGGGCACAAGTGACTTACAGTACGATTGTGCTGTATTGTATTTGTAAGTCGTAAGTGGTGCTTGACGTGGCAGTAAGAATAGCTTGTCTATGACTTCTGCAGGGAGAGGCAATGAGATTTTATTGGTCAGAAGCTGTATTTTTCAAGTGCGACACAGCTTCTGTATTTGAATGGTCGAGTTGCATTTAACACTGCACACTCTGTCTTTATGTAGATATTGCTTAATATCTAAATTACATAAACTTTCAAAAGCAGAAAGGAAAAAATACTGCTAAGTAGCTGTTCACTAAGAATCACAGAAATAAAGATACAGTCAAAATTCTTCTAGGGTTTACTCTATTGGTCTAGATTTAAGGCTGGTGCATTTCAAATTTCTTATGCATAAATAATTTTTCTCTTTAGAAAATCTTGCCCCTGAAAAGCAGCCTGAAATGGTTTCAGTGAAGGCCCTTTTGAAGGACTCTCTGCACAGGTCAAGGAATAAACAATGCCAAGGGGCAAGGTCTTTGTTATGCATGAAGCCGCTGGCCATTTCAGAGGAACTCTGGGTGTCAGGGAACCCAGTTGATGACAGATGGTGTGACTGTCCTTGCAAATTTTTCACCTTAAAATGACAGCCTATGTGGAAATACCCTATAATCACTGGGGAAAGATACTCTAAAAGCCCCTTGATAATTACATAAAGAGGAACAGTTTTTATTTCAGGTATAGTTCTGGGCTCTTTTGATGTTTAAGAAAGCTTGGGTGCTTGTAATAAGAAAGGGGAAAGAAGAAAAATGTCTTGGTTCAAAGGGTAGTGTTCCCTACACACAAAGCAATAAATAGCAAAAGAAAAAAAAAGATAATCAATATTCTTTCAGAGTCTGCCTTTTAAGTGCATATATAGTTTGGTTTGCTGAACTTTGAGTCTGTTAAACATATACTATCATTTTTTAATGCAAGAATTTTTTTTGCTAATTTAAATTATTGCAAATGCTAGTGGAAATGGGTGGGGAGAATTCTCAGGTATATCCCACGCCGGATGCATAATACAAAAATAAGCAATACATTGTTTAAACAGCTTGCTTCAAAAACTGTTGTCAATGTACGACTAGAGAACTAAGAAAAATATTTTTCTTCTTAATTCGTTCTCATTGAATCCAAAGCATATAAAAATGGGGCATAATTCTATAACTTCAGCAACCATTTTGTATTTTCCTCTGCATATTTTTAATGTTTAATTAGGTGTGTTTAGCTGTTTAAGATCATTAAGGAAAGACTGCTAAAATTCTGAGTGACAGTTAAGAGTTTCTAGCTTATATAGTCTATAGATTTCCAGTGGCAGTCAGTATTATAAAATTAAGACATATTGAAAAGGCTTGGTTAATTTTGAATGCAAACATTGTTTTAGGCTGGTTTTAATGAGAAAATCATAGCTGTCATTTCTCCTTCACATGTACTATAATTTGCTCATATAATGCACTGTGGTCTCAAAGTGTATGTCAAGGAGCAGAATGAGTTCGCAACCAAAGAATCAATAGTTCATTATTTTCGGATTCAATTATTTTGTATGTTCCTTTAGTAACTTCATTAAAATTAGAAGACTGAAAAGTAAAACAATACTGGGATCAATTGTTTAAAATTGTTGTTTATAGTCTTGAATGAGATTTTTTTTGCTTGAAGCCTTAAAAAGATATTAATTTTCTCCTTACAAAATATGAAGACAGTAGCAGTGACTAAGATGGGTGCATTGTTGATGGGGATGAGCACCTTCCTCACCTACAGGAGGTTGGCCAGTTTTATAAAGTATGTTCAGCCTTTGTTCATTAGTCACCTCCATCGTAAATCCCTGTAATGACTAACGTCTCCTGTGGTTCACAATTACAATTATGTTTCTCGAGATATGGAGGAAATTCGGTTATATTTTGCAGGTTACTATTTTTTTTAAGAATGTACACAGGCATGGGTCAATAAATTTGGAGGGCTTTCTTTTTACATTGGCGACTATTTTGTGACGATGTAAAGGAAGAAAATGAAAGAAGAAAGGAAAGAGGAGGGGCTTCGCTGAGAGTGAAGGAAAGAAAATGAAAGGAAGAAAAATCAAACCCACATTCGGTATTAGTTAAAAGCGTAAACTTCTAACTTCACAATTGCGTAACTTTATCTACCATGATTTCTAGTGTGGCCCTTGTAATATATTTTTTAAAAATAAAATCCCATATGGTTATGTCAACCAATCTTTTCCAGAACTTTTTTGTGTCGTTTTTTTATCCTCCGGATATGGAGAATGACGCTAAGGTGACAAAAAGGTTTTAGGAGCTCAATTTTTTGCTGAGGCAAAAAAGCTGCCTGGTTCTCATTCCACATTTTATTTGCAGAGCTCTGTTTTCTTTCCTATTACTCTTCAGGATTCTCTCTTCAGAGGGGAGTGCATTGTTCCATACATCACTGCTCAGTTTTTTTTCTTTCTTCTTCTTTTTTTTTTTTTTTAGAGACAGAGTCTCATTTTGTCGCCCTCAGTAGAGTGCTGTGGCATCACAGCTCACAGTACCCTCCAGCTCTTGGGCTTGGGCAATTCTCTTGCCTCAGCCTCCCGAGTAGCTGGGACTACAGGCGCCCGTCACAACGCCCGGCTATTTTTTT
>CAUYRH010142297.1:0-13559 GCA_963574655.1 Perodicticus potto | reverse complement strand
CTTCTGGGGGGGGTGTTGTTGTTGGTTTTAAAAAAAATCATTACAAACATTTGGTTGGGGGGGTTGGGGTGGTGTGGGGTGGGTTGGGGTGGGAGGGAGAGAGGAGAGAGAGAGAAAGAAGAGAAAGAAAACACAATAGCTATAAACATAGTTTTGTGCTGTAAGTATAGATGTAGGTAAATGTAGAGATATAGTTATAGATACAGATGTAAATAGAGATATTATATACAGATTCATTTTTATGCTAATGGAGCATACTATGTACAAGTTCTTTATGATATATCTCTAAAAATTATTTTGTTTCAATATGAGTAGATCTGTTTCATCCTTTTAAAACTGTATTATTATTATTAAATGTACTATAACTCCATTATTTAGATAATTTCACCTTTTCCTACTGATAGACAAATTTGATTTAGTATTTTCCCATTACAAACAACATTGAATCGGTATGGGTCTTTGTGTAAGGATGTTTTTACAATTTGTATTAAGGGTATAGGAGGATTTGTCATTGCTCTGTGCATCAATATATTCAACAAGCATTTACTAGAGCAAAATACCCATGCTAGACAGTTTCTGGGAGTCCCACCTCCAGTTGGGGGTCCTGGTGCAAACAGCACGAAATGTTGGATTATTCCACAAAGTCGGTGAGTTGAGATTCTACCTTTAGAAATGCTTTTATCAAATACTTTTATCAATGGCATATGAAAATAAAGTTTGTTTCCCTGTTCTTCTCCCTACCACCCTACAAGGTAGCCAAGCCTTTTGGAGGTCCTAGTCCCATTAGAGAACCTGATAAAAGCTAAAGACTCTCTTTGTTCCTTACCTCCCCCATCCCTGCCAAAAAAGAAATGAGCATACAAATGGTCTGAGGTCTTGGTTCACACACAGTATCCCTTGACATGCAGATAAAATATAGTTTATTACCAATCTGGTCTTTCTCATGAGCCCCCACCTACTAGGTAGCAAAGAAAAACTTTGATTGAATTTAGTCCAATTCAATGTAACAATTTAAACATTATTTCAGGTAATGCTCCCTGTTTCATATTTCTTATCTCCCACCCAGAAGACCCCTGTGAGTCCCTGCCTGAGTGGTCAGTGCGTCATCTCAGTTCCTAGCCATGGCTTGTGAGTGAGGTAGAAATCACCCTGGCTACACGGCACTGGTCCCAAGTCTTGGGTAACCCATCAGACACAGGTCACCAGATATTTTCAAACAAAAGCCTTCTGTTGTAAGGTTTTTGAGAGGCAATAAAATCTAATACAGCCTTGGTGAGTATGGAGCAACCACAGAATAGCAGAATGAGCCTTTATACCAGACCCAGTTGGTGCATGTCTGTACCAGGGCCACCAGAGAAAGCTTGCAGAGTACCCTGTTCACCCATATACTGTCCCACACACCATTACCTCAGTACAAGGACCCATTTTATGTCAAAGGAAGCATAGCCATGGGTTCATGACCTTGAGATTCAGTCTTACCATTTCATTGTCTTACTCCAACACTAAGGATAGTATTGTCGTTCTCACCATGACACCCTCTGAGCCACTTATGAAATTTGGGCTTCCTATATCTACACTCTCAGGCTGTGGTGGACTAACAGTCTTAGTTCACAAGTGGGGAACTCTTCTGCTGGACATACCAAAAGATCCCCTGAACTGGAAGCTGTGACTTCCATTTGGCCATTTTAAGCAGCTCATTCCAGAACAGAAATGCTGCAGACAAAAAAAAAAAAAAGAAGAAGAAGAAGAAGAAGGAGGAAGAAGAAGAAAAAGAGGAGGAGGAGGAAGAAAAAGTAGTTACTCTAGTGACCAGGCCACAGACCCTGATTACAGAGGATTTGGTGCAATTCCACAGAATAAAGAGCAGTGGGAGAGCCTGAGCTCAGCAGAGTCGGGTGTCCTGGGCGTTTCGTAGCCAGGGATAACTGTGAAGGGGCGGTTGCTGCAAACGCCTCTTGACAAGAGCAAGGCAACTAAGAGATAAGACCCCTCCCAGGGAAGGTCATGGTCACCCTTTCAGTCAATCAAAGCAGAACAGCCAAAATACTGGACAAAGGTGAAAGAAATCTGGAATCAGGTGTAAGGAAGGGAGAGAGAAAATATCAGGTATAGCCCTAGGTCCAGCTGTAGCAATGAAGTTTGGTTTGCTAATCATTTTGAAGTCTTTGGAGGAGATTGTAACCAGCCATTGCAAGTAAAGAATTGAATTTATACTTCCCCTCTTAGGAATGAAGTAAGAACATCTTATTCTCAAACAAGAGCCTATGAGTTAATGTGAATAAAGCGGAAGGTGGATTGTAAATGGATCTAAATGATACAGGAGGAGGTTACTGGATCCAATTCACCTGCTTCCCTACCTCTGCTGACTCCTACAGCCCTGAGGCCCTGTCCTTGGTTCAGGGAGAGCCCACGTTGGTACCAGCAGCACTCCCAACCCCAAACCCCCGCCTCCCGTGGCAAGGGCAACTGGCATGGCCTCTGCTCACCACAGGGGAGGCTGCAGTAACTCAAACACTCAGGTCCAAATGGACTAGACCATGGAGGCTCTGGCTCCCTGAGGGAACACAGGTAACACAACCCAGAAGCATGAAGGAGTAACTGCTTCGTGGAGACAACCAGACCATGGCAAGCAGGTGACTATGAGGACCCAGCAGATCTTTTCCCTGTCCTTCCTCCCCCCAGTAGAATGTTCCATGGGGCATTTCCAAAGGCTGTGTTTTCTGCTGAAGCTGTGGCTGTTCAGGAACACAACAACTCATATTTGCTTTTTCTCCTTCTCTGCCATACTTCTCTTTACAATAAAGGAATCCTCCTTCACTCTTACATCACTGGAGTTGCCGTCTCCAATACAAGAATAACTCCTAAGCTTTGCCTCAAGCTCTGTTCTCTAGGGAACCTGGGCATGAACAGCCTCCACTGGCGTCTCCTAACTTCTCATGAGACTACCTCTGTTTCCCCACCTGGATCGCTCTGAGTCTCATCCCATCTATAAAAGGAGAGCAATGCCATCTTTCCAACAAAGTTATCGAGAGGGATGGGAATGTGCTTTTCAATTTCCACGTGCTGCACAAGAACAGGCACAAGAATAAGAATGTGACGGCAGAGAGCTTGGTGCTGACAGCTTCGCAGGCACCTCAGGCTGGCCCTGTGCAGCAGGTGTTATATTATCTCTGTTTTAAACATGCAGGAACAGTCTCACAGAGCAGTATTGTTCAACCAGGACCTCTCTTCTCTCTGCAGAGGACATTTGACATGTGAAGACAATTTTGCTTGTCATCCTGTGGGTGCGGGGACAACTGCTGGCATCTGTGTGTGGAGACGGAAGGTGCTGCTTAACACCCCACTATGCACAGGACGGCCCCACAAAAGGGATGAGGTGGCCACAGGTGTCCACAGTGTCAAGTATGAGAAACCGTCATAGAGGTTGAGCCATTTCCCAAGGTCACTCAAAGAATAAATGGCAATGCCAAAATTTAACCACAGCAACCCGATACCAGGCGCCTACCACCACCCACAGGTTTTGTTTATTTAATTATCATCACAGGCCCCTTGAAACAAAGGAGGCCAGGTGGCAACGGCCAGTAAGTCAAGGATCTTTGAACATTGCCAGGCTTGCTCTTACCCAGTTTGAAATCACTCCCCAAAATTCCACCTGCTGGTCCAGCACCCAGCAATGCTTCTCCACAGACAAACTTGTCTCGTGAAATGACAAGGCTTTGTCTGCCTGAATGCACCAGTTTCACCACCATCAATCATTAACCAGCCAGTCACCATCAGAAGGGCACAAAATTGACTGAACATAAATCTCAATAGGTGAGAATTCTATCTACTGAAACGTGATCCCCCAAAGAAAGAGATAAAGATGTCCCAATGTATGTAACATGTGTTACCTAGTCTCTGTGGGAACTCCCACTATTATTAATTAAGTTCAGTCCTTGAAGTGCTGACTAATCTGCCAGCCTGGTGGAAGATCAAGATATAATTGCATGAGCCCACTGAGACAGTCATTGAATCAACATTCTTTGTAACAGCAACAGATGGGAAACAGCCTTGATGTCCACCAGAAAGGTCTGGTTAAACTAATTATGATCCATCCAACCAATGGAATTCTCTGGTCTCTTAAAAAGAATTGGGATCTCTATAACACATTGCTGGGATGAAGTGGTCCTGAAGTTGTTTACTGAATTGCAAAATCCAAGATGTAGCACAAGATATTACAACTTGGGGCTTTAAGGGAGAGATCTAGTTCATGGTCAAATAGAAACACTGAGTCATCACTTTTTACATTTACTTCCATGCCTAGGGATGTCACTTAATGTGACACATCTGTCCCTCCGCACCTCCTTCTGCAGCAGCAACATTAGTAAGAAACCTGAAGTTTTGATTCCCTATGGCCAAATCTCCTATCTTGAGTGGTTCAGAATTTGAACCCTGTAGAAGAAAAGAGAGTTATCATGTCTCCACTCCCAACAAACCCCAACATGCCTGTGGGCACACTGAGATCTCTAGAGAGACCAGCAAAAGCCCGGCCACTGTAGTGTTTCAGAACAAAGCAGTCTAGAGCCCAGAGGTGCAGGGACATTTACTGCTTGAAATGTGTTAAATGTGCAGACATTACCTTCTCTTAAAATAAAAACTTTAATGGTTGGTTGAGGATTATTTTGAGCCAATATTATGACAAGTTCACTTCACAGACTTGCACAGGAAATTCTAAGTTGCAGAAGCCCACCTGCTTCCAAACATAATGGTAAGTGATAAAAAGGTGAGCATTTAAAAAAAGTCAAGTTAAATTTCTAGCATGCTTTCTATAAGAAATATCAGAATCAGAGCGGTGCCTTTGGCTGAAAGGAGTAGGCCACCGGCCTCATACACGGGAGGTAGAGGGTGCAAACCCAGCCCCAGCCAAAAACTGCAAAAAATAAAAAGAAAAGAAAAGAAAGAAGAAAAAGAAATATCAGAATCAGAGAATCTTAATTCCCCATGAAGAAATTTCCTACATGTGTGTACGGGGAGGGGAAACTCATTTCCAGTGGCCAAAGAAATCTTCCTTTTATTGAAACAAAATATAGGTTTGCAACTTAGATTATATCTATTGATTCCAATTTTTTAAAAACCATGCTACTATTAAAATGACAAAATTTGTCAATAATTTAGGCACATGCTTTGATTAAATGTACTGCTGCTTGTTTGAGATATAGTAAACTAAAACTATTGATTTGGAAAAAAGTATCTGAACTTCACTGGGATATTGGGCCATCACTCTGTGATTCTCTCCCCCTGCCAGAAAAAAAGAGAGAGAGAGAGAGGAAAGATTCCACCAGAGAAGAGAGAAACCACAGCATCCTGTTTCCCTTCATTGCTTTTCTCTACTCCATAGGACTTAGTGGCATCTCACACGCTACATAAATACTTACTTGTCTATTGTCTGCTACTCCCCCAACCCTTGTAGAAATTAAATAACACTTAAGAAGAAAAACCATCTTTATTTCAGTCACTGCCACATCCTCACTGCCAGAAACAGTGCCTGACACATATATGTGAAATATGCTCCAAAAAATATTTGCCATATTAATATGTGAACGGCTTTTGCTTAGTGAATCCCGGCTGGTTCCCTATCATCACTTCTTTTTCCACTTACTTAAAAGCCATCTGTTTCCAAATCCAATCTGAAATTTGACTGGAAACTTACCAATAAGTTCGGTAGTCACTAGTTCCAAGAATATGCCTTTTTTTTTTTACTTAAAAAATCCAGAGCAGAGAATTCGTCTCAGGCGATATTGCTGAAGGCTTTCTCCCTAATTAAGAAACCGCAGCTGTTTCAATCTATAGGCTGGTGGACTTCATCCCCAAAAGACTCCCCTACCTCTGCTGGCATCGATTTCCTCTCCCCAGTTATTCAGCCCTGCCTGGGCTCCCCCTGCTAACCTGTTGGAACTACAGTTCCAGAAAGAGCCACCAGTCACCTCCGGATTGCTCCCTGTCGATTTGTACAAAACTAAGTTCCAGAAGTAAGAACTTCCAGAGGGAACACAATGTAGTGGTCCAGCCACTAGAATTAGCAGTTTAAATCCCAGATCCCCACACATCATCCCATCTTCCTCAGAAGGGGAGATTCTCATAACATTCACACTGTGGGTGAAAGGGACGCTTCAGAGCAAGCACTTGGGATGGTGCATGACACACAAGACCACCCAGTGAGTGAGAGCACACTCAGAGTTACAGATTCTTGCTTTCTTTAAACAATTATGTGCCCCTTCTGCATGTTTTTAATTGTTCTCCTCATCTCTGATTTTTATGCTTATGCTTTACTCGTTGGCAAATTGAGATGGTGGGGTTTAGCACAGGAGACAAAAGTCCTTGCTTTGAAGTACTTTCATTTATTACCGGAGAGAATTTAGACTTTAATTATCCTAGTAGCAATAATTCAAACAACTAAAAAACTTGAGCACAGGATCTGTGTTGGTGTGTAGTGAGTGATCAATGGATGGCCATTTAGCATGGACAAAATCGAACAAAAGCTAAACAACCTAAGGCTCAGGCCCACCGACAGTGAGTTCTTGGAGAATGGACCAGAAGCTTACTCATCGCTGCTCTCCTTCTACCCAAAAGGTTGCCTAGCAGAGAGCAGATGCTCAGCACAGGTCACCAGGCTTGTTAAATGAATGAACGCCTCTACAGTCTCATGTCTAGATAACCCAGCATGGTCCCTTTACAGCAGGCCAAGGCCTCAGCCCCTCCTAGGATGAGTCTGAAGAATGATTTAACAAAGGCCTTGCATCACCGGCTGGAAGCCAGTACCAGCCAGGTCCACAGACAGGTTTGTCTATGCTCAGACAGGTCTGGGCTGTTTCCGGGAGCGAGATGAGGCTCTGGTTTTCAGTAGCCATCCATCAAGGGCTCAGGGCTTCCCAAACTTGAACTGCAGCCTGCAGGGCGCTGACTGATGGTGATAGTCACCATGACGTCCTCCCCACGTGAGCCTGCCCCCAAGTTCACGATTAGGCTTTGAGTGTCCTTGGGCTGGCCTAGTCCAGAGCGTTGTCCTGTGAGGAAAGTCAGAATCAATAGGTTGCTCTTATTCCACAGAGAAGAAAAGTGGAAAAGTTAAGCAAGAAAACAATCTAAGATTTGAACCTGCTAGTCCCCCCTGCTAGTTAAGCAAGAAAACAATCTAAGATTTGAACCTGCTAGTCCCTCCATCTCATCCCCTACACCTTCCCTTCACTAGCTTCCCCTCGTCATTCTCAGCTCCAACGACAGCCGTCATCAAGATCCTCCCTTTTCTACTCTGTTAATGTTGCCCTCCCCTGCCCACCTCCTGTCCCTGTGATGTGTTTTCTTCAAAATTCTATTGTTATCTGAAATTATCTACTTACTAGGCTGCTTGCTCATTCACTGTCCGTCTCTTTCTAACTAGATTATAAGTTCTCACTGCTTTCCTGTGAGTAAAACACCAACAGGCACCTTGTAGATACTTCATGAACATTCACGGAAGGAGGGGTTGACCAGATGTTCTCCAGAGTTGGCAGTGCTAGTTGACAGACACTTTAGCCCAGGGCTTTATAGAATGACCTGCCAGAGAGTCCGCACTTCTTCCCAGGTGAACGCAGAGGACACTTACAGTTCTGTGGTCATCCCCTATGTCTCAGGTAAAGAAACTGAGACTCAGAAAATAGCAAAGTAGCATGCCCAAGAAAGCTCAACTTTTCAGAGGCAGCTGTCCAAAGCCAAACCTGATCCTCTTAAGTCAGTGGTTCTCAACCTTTCTAAAGCCGTGACCCTTTAAAATAATTCCTCAGGTTGTGGTGACCCCCAACCAAAAAATTACTTTCGCTGCTACTTCATAACTGTAATTTTGCTACTGTTATGAATCATAATGTAAATATCTGATATGCAGGACGGTCTCAGGTGACCCCTGTGAAAGGGTTGTTCAACCCCCAAACGGGTCACAACCCACAGGTTGAGAACTGCTGTCTTAAGTGCTCGGTTTCACCCACAGCCTGGCTGAGCAAAAGAGCAGCAACAACCCGGAGGGCAGTGGCAGCCAGCACTGGTGCAGCACTCCCTTTGCACAGGCACTGCTTGAAGAGGGGCAGGCGCAAGAGGGGAACATGGTCATTGCCAATGAAAAGTCTATCCCAATCCAGAAACAGGGATCCTCCACCCACCACCAGAGTTGTTCAGCAGAATAAATCAGAGCCCCAGTGGACAGCTGCCAGCAAGTCAGCCCTCTCCCCTGACTTCCCTCCTGGCAGGAAAAGGAATCGTGTAGATTGAACATTCAGCAGCTCGAGGGGGACATGGTGCAGCATATTTGGTAAAGAGCCTCCATCAGCCATGAGGAGAACCGAGGAGGTGTTTAGGGTAGAGGGTGGAATTCCATACAGTCATTGTCAGGAATAGCAAGAGCCCAGATGGACGCATATCAAATGTGCTTTATGCACATGATTCGGCCACCTCCCTTCCCACGAAGCCAAATATCCATAATTTAAGAGTTGCAGAATATAAATGTTTCCTGCTGGCTTTCCAGTCCCCAACCGGGGAGGGAGTGGTCATCGCTCGCCTGGCAGCCTTGAGAGTTCTTAACACCCTCAGAACAGCTCTAGGTGACCACGTGCTCTCCAGCTTTTAAAAATGGGTGTGGGGGCTGGGGGTGGAAAGAGCCTGGGTGTGAAGAACAAATGGCACTGTAAGGTGCCAGAGACTGTGCAATCCTAAATATCAGACTAGGGCGGGTCAGACACCCTCGCAGATCCACACCTAGTGTGTGTGTGTGTGTGTGTGTATGTGCACACGCGCATATTGGGGGGAGGAGGGGGAGGTACCATTGCTTTCATGGCATAGACATAAAATGTTCCTCATTGCATGTTCTCCCCCGACCCCACCCCACCCCCGAGTTCTGCATGCTTTATGGCTCAGCCATTCATCACAGCCCTTTCTGGACCATTTTAGAATAGCACAACCTTGAAATGTCCCAGCCTCTGCTAACAGCATTCTAGGAACTCTTCAGTGTCCAAAACGAGAAGGAAATGCCATCCTTTGGATAATGACTTGCCATGCGCATAAGTAACACAGCACTCAATGCTGATATTCTACCAAGTTTTTTAATTAAACTTTCCTTTGGGATCCAAAGAGCACATAGGATTTTTCAGCACCTGGATCACGAATGGAAATCTGATTTTGGATGTCAAGGGGTGATGATTTGTGCTGACTTGGGACAGATTCTTTAACTGCCTCAAAGAGAAGAGTTGCTCCTTTTGATCTAAACTTAAAGGAACTGGGGAAGCTGGTTTCATTGGTCATTTTCCATAAGAGTAGAACAAATGTGTATTAAGATACTTTTTAAATTCCAATTTATTCTGTCAATTTTTAAAAAGGCATGCATACAAAAATGACTAAAAAGAAATAAATACAGCAAATTGTTAAGGGGGTTATCTTTTAGTCATTTAGTCATGATTTTTACTTTACTCTTTATATACTTTTTATTTTTCCAAAATATATACAATAAGCACTTGTTAATTGATCACAAACCTTTTATAAATACTGGCTTTGTGTTTTCAATTCTAGGTATGTAAACTTTCTATATTAGATCACTTATTCAAAAAATATTTGTGAAGTACCTTCTATGTGCTGTATCCAAACCATAGTCTAAGAGCCATGGCCCCTTTTTACAAATAACGTTTTACTGGAGCACAAACATGTCCCCATTGTTTATGTATATAGATATCTGGCTGTTTTCACACTACACAAGCAGAGCCGAGCAGTTGTAGCAGACACCAAATGGGCCATAAAGCATAAAATATTTATCTGACCCTTTCCAGAAGTTTGCTGCCCCTGTCAGATGTGAGGGGTTCTAAGTTAGGTAATACAAATTAACAGTGAGAAAGGCCAGGCACAGTGTCTCCTGCCTACAGTCCTAACACTGGGAGGCTGAGGTGGATGGATTGCTTGAGTTCAGGAGTTCAAGACCAGCCTGAGCAAGAGCTAGACCCCATCTCCACTAAAAAATAGAAAAACTAGCCAGGTGTCATGGTGCAAGCCTGTAGTACCAGCTACTTGGGAGGCTGAGGCTAGAGGATCACTATTTGAGCACAAGAGTTCCAGGTTACTGTGAGCTATGATGATGCCACAGCACTCTACCCAGGGTAACAGAGAGAAGAAGGGGAGATGAGAGGAAAGAAGAGGAAAGGGGAGGGGAGAAAAGGGGAGAGAAGAAATTAACAGTGAGAGGGAAAAAATACATCCCCAGGGCCATGGTGTTTATAGTTCCTTGCCTAAACTTTAGGAGTTCCCATATCCTTAAAAAGAGCTACTCTGTGGTTGCAGAAAATGCAAGCTGACTTTTGGCATTCATAGCTCTTTTCTTTCTGTGGTTAGAGTAGGCTGTTGATGCTCCAGGGATACAGAGACCTCCAAGTCTTGTTTTGGCTGCGAACAATGGAAAGAATATTATCCTGTGCCCCTCTCTACCCAACACAGTGTCTGGCACGTGGTTAAGCACTCAGTAAACTTCAGCTATGATTGTCAGGGTCTTCCAGATGAATTCACCATCCTTTGCACAGGACTCAAAGGAGGGTTAAGAGGCACATGTCAAATCAGCAGAACACACAGGTCTGGGGAACTTAATAACTTCTCTTTATTTGTCTAAAATAGCTTATGGGCCCATGAAGCTGGTGGTTCCAGATACATGCCACAGGAAGGCACAAAATTCCCAAACTCCAGCATCATCTGGTTTGGGTAAGGTGATGAGGAATTAAGAAATGCGTTTCCAGGCCTAGTTCAGTAAACAAAATTCCTTGTTCCCATACAACATACAACAAACACCCTTTGACCTCTGCTGAATTCCATCTCCTTGGAAACATCATAATAGAAATAACAAAAGCCCAGAAGTTGCTTAGAAGGTCTGCTGTTCACTCTGCAAAAGGAATGTGCCTGAGTCCTCTATTAAAGAAGCACACATTGGGTTGGCATCTGCACTACCCTGCTAAGTGCACAGAAACACATGAGAAACAGGTGGGAGAGAAGCAGAGCTAGCGCCTTCTCAGCAAAGGGAACTCTGCAGGTAAATGCTCTAATTAGGGTCTTGGAGTCTGTTCAGCATTCAACAGGATCCTTTTAAGTCTGTCTCCGTTATTCAATTAACAACATAATAGGAACCTTCAATTTTCCCTATGATTTAAAATAATGTTAAATGATCAGGTAGAGCTTGGGGACTTTTTTTTTTAATTTAAAGCACAATTTCTCAAAGAAATTTCTGCTGAATTTAATCATGCCAGCTTCTGGGAAACAGTCACCAAACAGGCTCTTGGCAATTCAAATCATCTCCCCCACGCAAACACACCCTTTGTCAGCCTCGATATCTATGGCAGAATGAGTCGTTTAAAATTGGGAGGGATTCTCTGCATTTCAAAGACAAGCAAAACAACAACAATAATAACTTAGTTTAGAAAAATAGAATAGAAATTATTCAGATAAATGTTCAAATTGGAAGGAGCAACAGAAGAAAAAAAGAAAAGAAAAAGAGAAACATAGACCTAGCAACCCTGTGGGAGATATATTTAGTGAGAACTGTTCCACCTGTACAGGACCCACTGTGCTTTGAAGGCCTCTTTTTCCTTTTAAATCCTTTCTGAATCCAGTTTTGTCTAGTATCCCTGAACTTTTTTTTTCATACAAAGTATTCTCTATTGTTCAGGATCCAACTACCCCAGATTTTTTGTTTTGATTTTGATTCCCAGGTAGTTTATTATAACCATTTTTATCTCCAGGTTATTTATTAAATATGGAATAAGGAGAAGGCGGTGAAGTCCTCTAAGCATGGGGGGCTGGAGTAGGGTAAAGTTCAGAGTAGAGGGCATAACTATTGCATCTAGACAGTCTGAGTTTAAAGCTGGCTCATTGTATAAATGACCTTGACTGAGTTATTTAGTTTCTGGAGGCTCAGCTTCCTAAATGACCATGTGGTAATAGTAATAGTATGTCCTCGTGAAGTTATTGTGAGGGATTAAATAAGATAAAGTATGTTAAGCACTTATCATAATGCCTGGAAAACAGTAAGTATATACAACTATTTGCTCCCAGTTTTATTATTGTTGTTATTATTAACAATCAGCCCAGTCCTGGAGTTAATGTTTAAATATCCTTGGTGACCATCACATCTAAGTAATCGACCAACCTTTAGTTGAAAACCTCCCAGCTTAGAGCAACCTCAAACTCTTGGGCTCAAGCGATTCTCTTGCCTGAGCCTCCTCAAGTAGCTGGTAGAGTGCCGTGGCATCACAGCTTAGAGCAACCTCAAACTCTTGGGCTCAAGCGATTCTCTTGCCTCAGCCTTCCCAAGTAGCTGGAACTACAGGTGCCTACCACAACACCCAGCTATTTTTAAAGATGTGATCTTGCCCTTGCTCAGGCTGTTCACCAACTTGTGAGCTCAGGCAATCCACCCTCCTCGGCTTCCCAGAGTGCTAGGATTATAGGCATGAGCCACCCTGACCAGCATTATTTATTATTTTTGAGAATTTTCTAGTTACTTCCAAATATGGCTCTATCCTCCTTTCAGTCAGTTTCTACTTATGGTGAGAAACTCCAATGTCAGTGTCTTTTTTTGCATAAAATGGGAAAGAAGATAAAATAATTCACAAGTCTTATTTTCAGTCACATAAAGATTTTATTTGCCCATCTGTTCTGGTTAACTGTTCCTACATAACACACTCCAAAACATAGTGGCTTGAAACAACAATAGTCATTGACTTGGCTCATGAATCTACAAATTGGGCAAGATGTGAGAGGACATCTCATGTCTGTTCCACATGGCGGCCGCTGGAAAAGCCTGGCCGGGGCAGGAGAATCCACTTCCAAGATGGCAGCTTGATGCTGGCCATCAGCAGGAAGCTCAGCTGAGAATGTGGACTAAGATTCTAGTTCCTCTTCACAGGTAACTTTTCACGGGCTGGTTGGACATGTTCACAGCATGATGGCCGGGTTCCCAGAGAATATCCCAAGAGAGCAAGGCAGAGAAGTAAATAGCATTTTTATGATGCACCTTCTGAACTCACACAGCACCATTTCTACCACATGCTAGTGGTCAAGGCAGTCACAAAAGTCCACTCATTTCATGGAAAATGCATGTAGACTTCTCCACACTATGGGAGAAGTGCCAGGGTCCCAGTGAAAGAAGAGCATGTAGGATGGGAGATATCATTGTGGTGGTCTTTGTAAAATACAGTCTGCCAAACCAGATTGGGTTGAGTTGAGTATTGGCATTGCTAAGTTAAGCACTGTTGACTGGTCCTCCACTCAATCATCACTTTTTTTGAGTCATCTCTGCTGGGCCTATGATTAAGCCCTGGGAATACACAAATAAATGAGAAAACTCCCTTCTACCGGGGGAGTTCACAGATGGGCGGAGAAGAGGAATAATGAAAATCCAACATGAGGAGTGATTGAGCCAAGGTGTGCACAGGTGGAACTACCAGTGAAAGGAACAATTGATTTGTCTGGGATGGAGGCTGCATCCTAGTTTGCCTAAACACTTTTCTTTAATGGACATGGGTCTGTCA
>CAUYRH010142295.1:0-41250 GCA_963574655.1 Perodicticus potto | reverse complement strand
AAAAATGGCCGGGCGTTGTGGCGGGTGCCTGTAGTCCCAGCTACTTGGGAGGCGGAGGCAGGAGACTCACTTGAGCCCAAGAACTGGAGGTTGCTGTGAGGTGTGAAGCCACGGCACTGTATCCAGGGTGACAGCTTGAGGCTCTGTCTCAAAAACAAAAAAAAAAAAACAAAAAGGATGCTATTTAAAACAAGTAAACAAATAGAAGAGTGTCTACTAATCCCTCATAATTGGTCTATAGGTGTCATTTCCATCCAGCTGTCCCTGGTTACCGGTTTTACAGAGTCACGATCATTAGGACAGAAAAAGGTTGTTATGACCTTTAAGGTAAACTGGAGTGATATTATGGAGGGCCTAGACCTCCATACTGGGAAATTTGCAATGTACCTCTATGCCAGTTTCAATAGAACTCTCTGGGATGATGGAAATGTTCTCTATCTATACTGTCTACTACGGTAGCCACTAGGGGTATGGGGCTCTTGAGCATTTCAAATGTGAATAGTTCAACTGAGCAACTCAAGTTTTAATTTTATTTATATTGAATGTATTTACATGTGTACCATACTGGACGGTAAAAACAATAGGAGCCTCTCAAATCTTTGCGTGAGAGAGGGAGATGCTTGGAGAAGTGCTTTCATATTCATTTTTCTTTGCACAATCTAAACTGTTTTATTTGGAGAAAGGACCTCCTGAAATTAATCAGTACTCATGTATCTCCACTGGATCTTCAGTTTTATGACTTCATCTAGTTAGAAAAACAGTATGCATGTTAATTAATTGTATTTGCAAGGAACAATTAATAGAAGGGACGTGGTTAAGCAGCTGAGATAAAAACAGGAGCAGATGGTAAATCGTGGTAAGTTTTGAAATCTTCTACCACACCAACATGCACGCCTTGTGACTATTGAGAAACAACACGTTTTATTCCTTGGATGGAAAGAGTCTGTCTTACTCATCCTAGGCTGATTAATGTATGCATTACTAATACATTGTTCATGAGACATGTAGTGAAGGAGCAAAAATAAGCAGCGTCAACGCTGAAAAGGACATGCTGGTCCTGATACAGATGTGCGGTTTAGAAATTTTAGGCCTCGAGGCTCACAGAATTGCCACTTGTCAATAATGCTAAAATGAATAATAAGAACTCACATGTGTCACATGCATTCTGTGAAAACAACAATTTTAAAATAAATTGATCTCATATGTTTGTTTTTCCCCGGAGTTCATATAGCACTCAGAAAATCTTTTCCTTCTAAGCAATTGTCAGAATATTTATTTAAATCAGAATGAAAACACTTTTCTATGTATCTTCCCTGCACCTTTGAAATTTAGAAGCTTCTTGGAGTTCAAATTGTTCCTTTGTTTATGTTTATTGTAGCCAAGTGAGGTTGACTGATAAAGGCTAGATTTGATGGAATCACAGATTTCCCATGGGTAGGTAAAATATTCATGTGGACGTATGGACGCTGAAATTCTAAAATATTGGGTTGAGTGTAAGTATATCCTTAAACAAGTGAAAATTCCTCTCTTCTTCTACTAGCACAAGGTCAGCCCAAAGCGTAGGTTAACTTTGGAGCTCAAATGGCTGCCATAAGCCAAGGGCTGTGGATGAAAACAGAGGCAGGTGGTCTGTCAGTAAACAGCAGAGATAACCTACTGTCTGTCAGGTCCCCTTCTGAGTAAGTGCCCTTGCTGCTCGTCCGTCCGGGAGATAGAGTTCCTCACTGAATATCTTGTTTTGTGAGTTAGCAAGCTGCTTGGGGCTCATTAATGAATAGTCTCCATATCCTCAGGACAAAAATAATGAAGTCATCCCGGAGATGTTTTTCTTTTTCTCACATACGACATCCAATCTGTTAAATCCTGTTTGTTCTGTCTTCAAGACATATCTAGAATCTAATCAGATCTCATCGGCTCTGCCGCCGACATCCTGGTCCGGGCCTTCATCACCTCTCACCTGAGTCACAATAGCCTCCCAATTGTTCCTCCCACTCCTACCTTTGCTGTCCTACCTGTTCCCAAAGCAGCACACAGATGATCCTGCTAAGATGTAAGACAGATCGCATTAGTCTTAGCTCAAAATGCTTCACTAATTTCCCATTTAATTCGGAGTAAAAGTGCGAAAACTGACAATCGCAGGCCCTGAGTGCTTTGGTCCTATTTCTCTCCGACCTTCTCCCCTCAAACTGCTGCTGCCCCAGCCACTTCCCTGCTGTTGCCAGAACGTGCCAGGAATCGCCCTCCCTAGGACATTGAACTGGCTCCTCCCTCACCGTCTCAAATCTTTGCTAGAACGTCACCTCTCAGTGAGGCCTTCCCTGACATCCTGCGTATGACCGTAGCCCGCCTTCTGGCCCTCCTCGCCCTCCTCTACTTTTTTCCTTTCCCATGGCCTGTATTCACATCCATTGTATATTTTCTCTTTCCCAGAGATGTATGCTCCAGGCATGGAATTCACTCACCTGTGTGACCGGCACACAAGAACGTCTTCTGACTGAATGAATTACCATCAGACCACTATGTCATTATGATTTGTGAAGCTTAATAGTGTATTTATAAACCACTGTATTCCTAGACAGTAAAATATTAGAGAGTTTACTTTTCTGACTAGGGTACCTTTCTAAATTTCTTTGGCTGAGTCCTAAGAATTCTACAGGAACAGATATTTCATTCCTGCATTCATTTACCGATTTTGAGCCAAAGCATTAGGAATATAAAGATGGCAGGGACCTGGTCCCTTCCATGGGGAGCTCAGAACCAGTGAGAGAGATTACACTGTAAACAGATTATTACCTACATGCAACAGAATCTTCATAGCAGCAATTTGACTCTAATTGCAACAACACAGGCACAAGGAGGCATAAATTGTGAATTTATTTTGAGATCTGCATATTTGATAATAAAATAGCACAGAATAGTTAGGAGGGCATGGAAGTTAAGAGTGAGATGATCTCGAGTGTGGACTGCTGTGCATTTGAGTGTCTTGGTTCACCTTCTGGGGTACAGGACCTAATTGTAAGACATTCGTTTCCACCCCTGAATATGGGTCATACGTGATATGCAGGAATAAAGTCCTCCTTTTCTACTGAAAAAAAAAAGTGAGTGAGATGATCTTGGGTTTGAATCCCATCCTTTACCATCTCCTACTTTTCAATGTCTAACTCTTTGTTGAAGTACGGTGTGCACACGGAACAGCGCGTGTGCTCTTTGTTCAGATGATTGACTTTTCACTATATGAGATCCCCATGCCACCTGCACCCAGCTCTGGGACCAGGACATAATCGGTCTTCCCCAATTTCCCTGGTTCTCCCTCTCTGTTCTCTCACTCTCCTGCAAGTAATCACTGTCCTGATTTCTAACAGCATAGACCAGTTTTGCCTGTTTTTGTACTTTGGATAAATGAAACACCATTGTATCTTTTGTCTGCAGAGATGTACCCATATTGTTACATTGTTACCATGTAAACCGTTGATTCTCATTGCTTATACTATTCCTTTTTGTGCCTATAACACATTTATGTATTCTACTGTTGGTAAATATTGGGGTAATTTCCAGTTTGGGGCTTCTGTGAAGGTTCTGGTACACATCTTTTGGTACATATATACATATGTTCAGTTTTAATAGTTTTTTACTAACAGTTTTCCAGAGCAGTTACACAAGTTTATATTTCCCAGCAGTGAAAGGAAAAAAAGAAAAAAAGGATGGGAGTTTTCCCTTAGAAAACACTGAAAGGTACAAAGAGAAAGTTGTTTCTGGCCTTTGTAAACTTGCAAGGCTCTTGATGGCGAGGCTCTAAGAATTGATGATAAGGGTTTAAATGGCACGGTGGTGCAGATGGACTGATGCTTCCTTTTAATATAACTTTGAAATTAGGCTTTCTGGGTCTCAGTTATCTTATTGACAGAATGAGAATAATACATATCTCACAGGTTGTTTTAAAAAGTAAATGTGAAATATGTACACATAGGTGCCATGTTTTATGTAAACATAAAACAGTGCCTACTCATAACAAACTTTCAGTAAAATTTTACCTTGTCTTAAGGCCAAACTTGTCATTACATCGTCACTATCAAATAGACCAAAGCCTACTGCCCATCCCATTAGGATCCCCCCCTGTGGCAGGCGGCTGCAACATGAAATCTATTTGCTGCTTTATTGTTAGAATTCTTTACAGTTAAACTTGTCCCAGTTAGATTATAGATGGTGTAAATATCTATTAGCAGTGAATGAAGGTATGAGCTTAGGCTCACTCCACCATCTCTGTAGGTTTTGGGGTGTGCCGTCCTGAGTATAGGGCCCTTCAAGTCTTCTTTGTGTGAATGGAAGGAATTGTTCCTATTTGGAGACACTTGCATGATAGGGACAGAGCAGGTTTGGCTTTTGCTGAGACATGGCCTGTTGGTTGACAGTGAACCTGCTTTAGGAACAACCTAAAGAAACAGTCCCCTAGAGCCTCCTCCTCAAGGACGTGTAGCCCTTTGTGAGTCTGAATCATCATCCCAGCGATCATCCCCACTTCCACTTCCTCCGCGCCTTCCACAGAACAGATCTGGACCCTCTGTGCCCTTGCTTCAAATCGACACAGTTAAGTCTGACTTTCATCATCGTATTTGTCACTATCTGCTAGGTTCTTGCTTATTTCTCTGATGTTTTTTATTATCTGCCCTCCATTTATCACTATCTGATGTTGTTGTTTGTGCATTTTTATTTGCTTATTATGCATCTGCGCTTCTCACACACAACTCTCCAGTAGAATTCAAGTTCCCTGACAGCACGGATCATGTCTGTCTTGTTCACTGCTCTACGTTACTTCGGAACCTAGTGTGCTCTCTAAAGTGTGATCAGAAGAGCTTCCACCCAGTCCTAATGTGTTAGAGCGTGCAGGAATGCGGGTCCAAATAAACAAAGGGCAAAGGTTCACGAGCCCTTTATACAAGGTCAGACCGTTACGTTTGCAAACTCATCCTAGAAAAAGTGCTATGTCTCACCGCTGTCTCACTGCTGAATATCATTACAGTCACCAGATGGCCAAGAGCTGTACAATGAGAGCTCTTACGGCCATTCAGGGAGAAAGAATCACAAAATTGCACTGATGCTGGTGGTGTCAGGGCATAGCTTTTCAAGGGGTGCATCTCGACGGAGACCAGGGTAATACTCAGCAGTGAGGTATACAGAAAGCACTTTTTCTAGGATAACTTCACAGACATAATCGTCCGACCTCATATACCCACCCTTAGAATTTCATCCCAGGGAATACTAGGCAGGTTTCTCACAGCAAGGGGGTACTGAGTGTTCCTTGTTGCTTTTCTTTCTCCTCTTCCAAAGTATCGCCCTGGCTTTTTGAGCACTATGCTTCTCTCCTGTAGCCCTTCCCTATGAGGCCACAACCCCCTTTGCAAAGTAATTAACAACATACTACGTCTTTCATCCATCTCTATCCACCCTAGGACACACCAAAAGAGAGAGAGAGATGGAGAACTCATGGTCAGCACACAAGGCTATTTGCAAACTTGCCATATCTCCATTTGCTACATTTTTCAGGCAATCTCCAATTTTTAGTGTAATGCAGTTTTCTTTATCCAATCTCTTTTCACAAGCAAGTTGCCATCACTTGCTCAGCTAAACTAAAGTACACTTAGAGTCATGTATTCATTCAAAGACTGGGACCAAGAGGGGACAGATGTGAGCAGTGCTCAGCTCGATTCTTTTCTGTAAAGGATGACCTTGAAAAGATCTGCAGAAAGTGGCCTCTTCAGTCCTCCAAGCTTCCCCACCTCTGTGCCTGCTCACAGAGTAGGCCTGCATGCCACGGGCTTGTCAAGCGTCACTGCATAAGGCAGAGAATCTGCTTTCACTACCGCTGTAGCTGATCTGAAATAAGGGGAAGAAATGTTGGGAGCTGGGACTGGGAGCCATGATGCATATCCTAAGGGCAGAAACCAGTTTCCACAGGACTGAAATACCTGCCAGCCTCGTTTAAGGCTACCACATGACAGAGTCACAAGTGTTGACAACACTTCATTTACTTTACAAAACTCAGCTAATTAATTCCGGAGTTCACACCCCCGGTAAAACAAATCGGCAATGTAAAGTTAAGGCCTGAGTAGCAGTTACTTAGTTACTTAACAAGAAAGAGAGCCAAGAAAAAAATCTGCAACCATGCACCTGTAATGGGCATTCAGACACTTGTTTTGTTGATTTCTGGGTTTGTTTTTGTTTTTAAGCAGTAGCAGTGCTGTGTCTCTCTCCAGCCAGACCCCAGAATCCTTTTCTCTCACACACTCTCCACCCCCCGTGTCAGGCTTTGCACCAAGTTACAGATATATTACCAGGGAGGAATGGACCTTCTCTCCAACAGGCAATGAAAAGCCATCTTAAAGGGGGAAATGAGTCATCTTGGGAGCCAGGATGGGTACAAGGTGACAAAGATGGGAAACGATGCATTACCCACCTGTTTTGCATCAGCACATCACCCATGCCCGCCCCCCCCCACCCCGCACTCCCCAGGGGACCCTCCAACAGCCCTCAGTCCACTGACCACAGCTCCCCAGACTAACTAGTGACGCCCACCTGCTAAGCACAGTTTCAATTTAAGCAACCTCCAGCTCTGTACAGCCCCACACTTCTCCACCTTCTGCTTTCTTTCCATGGAGGTAATTAACTAGTTGACTTCTTCTTAGCCCTTCTGCTTCAGGTTCATACGAACGCCTTATACTAAACTATGTAAGGATTTTTTGATACTGGCATAGAAAAAATTCGAAACCGGCTAGCAAAACTTTCCTGAATGATAAAGATACAGAAGAGCTTAAGATTATCTTCAGGGGGAGAATTCCGCACCAAGAATCCCTTTTCCCCTTTTAAGTAGCTCCTGATCATGAACGATCAGAAACCCTAGCAATAAATGATAAATCGTGTGACTAATAGGTTTCTTCCTGGGGATCAGGGAGGGAATTGTGTGTGTGCGCGCGTGTGTGTGCGTACAAGGTCCATGGAAGTGAAAGACTCGCAGTTTCCTTGACACGCCGACCCTGTTCCCTCGGCTACCCAGGTCTGGCTGGGGTCGCTGGGGCGCGCTCTGGTGGCCGTGCGGCAGACAGGGGTTCGACTGCGACCCCCGGCGCGTGCCCGTCCCCACCCCCGCGCCAGCCGGCGCAGCGCTACTGGCCGCCGCTGCAGACCCGGCTCCGGGAGGCGCGGGGCGCGGCTGGCGGGCAGAGCCATCGAAGCAGGAGCGCTGCTGCTTGGCGCCCGCCACGCCGTCCTCCTCCCCCGCTGCCTCCGCCCCTCCCCCGGCGGCCGCTGCCGGGGAGCCCGGGAAGCCGCGGCGCCGGCGCTCGGAGCCCGCAGCTCCAGCACCCGGACTAGCGCCGACGCGGGGGCGGCGGCAGCGCGGAGATCTCGGTCCGGCAAGACGCGGACGGCGCAGGGCGAGCGAGCGTGCGTGCCAGCGAGGGCTGCGCCGAGCCCGGAGACCCCGCCGGCCCCCGCTTCGGCCCAGCGCGCCGCAGCCCGCAGCATCCCCGCCTGCGCCCCGCAGCACGCGCGCCACGGCCATGAACACCAGCGATGCCAAGGAGTACCTGGCCCGCAGGGAGATCCCTCAGCTCTTCGAGGTAGGGCGTGGGGCCGGCGGAGGGGCGGGAGCGTCGGACACCCAGCCCCGGGCCCGGGGCGAGGCGCGCGCGCCCTGTGCCACCTGCCCCGCGCCGGGCAGGGCAGGGCAGGGCAGCCAGGGGCTTGCGGGGGCCGGCTCGCCTGCCGGGGTAGCGCTCCCGCGGGTGGCCGCGTCCCTGCTAGGTGGCTGAGGTCGGAACCAGCCTCTCACCGAGCAAGTTTCAGTCTTCCAGCTGGGTTCTCTCCCCTCGGGTGTGGACGCCCGCGGTGGGCTTCGGGCACTGGCCGGGCCTCGCTGTCTGGGGACGAGGGCCGAGCCAGGTGGGTACGCCGTCTCCCCGCAAAGAGCGACGACCGAGGGGCCCAGACCCCAGCCCCTCTGCGCGTGAGGGTCGCGACCCCTGCGGAGAATGGGGCGATGTGGGCAAAAGCAGCCCGGGCCGGGGACGGCGCGGAAGAGGAGGATGAAGATGCGGAAAACAAATCGCAGCCCATCGAGTGCTCCGAGCGCTGCCCCGCCGGGGCCAGGCGCCCAGGGCGGCTCTGCGCTGTCGGTGAATGAACTCCGGGCACGTTTCTCCGTCGCTGGAGTCCCTGGCGTCTCCGCCGCAGCTGTCGCCCGCGCGCTGCGACCCGCCGAGAGAGCGGGTTGAGGACGGAGCGGCGAGGCGGGAGGGACCCCTGTTGCTCCGTCTTCAGACCGCATCACAGCGTCACCTGCACCAGGGGCCAGAGCAGAGGGGACACTCTGACAGTGTGACAGAGGGCGCTCTGGAGGCGAACGGAAAAAACCTTGGGTAGTTCCCAGCCACAGTCTCTGTCTCAGACCGTTTTGTTTCCTTTCCTTCTCTCAATATTTGAATTTTTAAAACATTCCTGAATCCTAAGAGGCTTTTGCTTAGGTTAAAAAAAAGAAAAACAAGAAATGGAGCCACACTTTATGGGACGAGCCCTGAAAGGGGAAACCCATTCACTGCAAAACTGGCCCCCGTTTCTGAAGAGTGACAGTCCAACACCGCAGACGAATGGCCGTGGGGTGTTCTTTTTCGTGTTTGAGAGATTTTTCCTGTTAAAAGGAATTTTAAAATACAAGTCAGAATAACAATTGGCCCCTGTTTCCTCCAACTGCCTTTAAAATGAGCCGCTGTAATTCTGCACCTTCTTTTTTATCTCTCTCTTCTATGTGACACCTTTTTCAGGCCTTCTGAAGCCAAGAGTTCAGGGAAACCACCCACTGAGCTCAACCCCAAGTCTAGAGAATGTGTGACTCCTCGGAGAAAATAGTCAGGTGATGTTGGGTAAGGATAGGTGTGGGGAGCACGGGGGAGTCTTGAGATTTTGGGGTTTCTTTTAATTTTTATTTTCAAAAACTAAATATGGAGATTGAGAGTTGAAGGTTTCTCCTCATAAAAATTACTAATGAGATCAATTTCATTTCTACACTTCTATAAGAGTAACTTAAAACATCTACAAGAGGGCCACCTTATTGCAAAACACTACTAAATACTGTGTCTTTTTTCTTTATAAGTATGGGTACTGTTTTTCTTCCTCGGTGGAAGGTAAGCACAGAGCTTACCTTAATAGTTTGCTCATGAACATCTACACTGTGTATGCAAATAAGTGATGGCAGGTGCTTTTGTTCGGGTTTTATGCTTTCTATTGTCTTTTCTGCATTTGAATGGGAAATTTTAAAATAGTGCACACCCAGAGAAGGAAATCAGCTAGCTTAAGTAGAATACAGTAGTACAGTGTCCTTAGATTTGATCCTGAATGATGGGAAGCCGGACGAAGACTGCTGGTGACCTTCAAAGCTTCTGTCTTCCAGTAAAACGAATCTGTGCTGTCCAAGTGGAGAGCAAAACCTGGCAGTTCTCCACGTGATGGGATAGACTGTAAGACTAAACACTTTAGTGTTTCTAACGTGGACTTTCTCCATCCAAATCACAATATTCTAGGTATACAAAATTTAGCAATTAGGTCTCTATCAAACTCCAAAACATGGGCCCCAGCTGTGGTCATTAGACACATTATAGACCAGTGGATTGATTATTGAATCTACGTATCATCACACAAGTAGATACATCTAAATGACCTTTTCAAGTTTCTTCCTAACTTGAGACAACCTGTAGGCTAAATGGAATATGAGATATATCTGGTAGGTTTATGTGTGAAATGTGTTTCTGTTTTTAGATTAATTTTTTTAGTCCACTTTCTCCTGACTTTGTCATGCGTTTTTAATTCTAGCTAAATTCATAGTGTATATATTGATCTTGTACTTTACAGTAGAGACTTGGCAATTAATTTGGATACTGTAGAAACTCACATTATATTACTCACATTCTCCAAGGATTAACTTAGAGGCTAGTAACATCTCCTGGTTGTCTTCAATCCCTGCTAGTGGCTGGCTGTTAGAAGAAAGGATTGAAATTATCCATGAAGGAGCAGAACTGATTGTCCCATTTTTAAAATCAGTGCCCTTTGGGAGATCAGTTTTGATTAGGGTGTCTGGACATGTGCATAAACGAATGAGGTCAGACGGTTAAGTTCACAAACTAATCCTACACAAGGCACTCCATAGCTCAGTGCTGAATATCACCCCAGTCACCTTCGGACTGTTCCCCTTGGAGAGCTGTACACCCACACCAGTGCCCAATCCACCCTTCAAAGCACTCTTTCTAGAGTGAGTTTCCAAACTTAGTGGTCAGACCCCCACAGCTCTGATGGCCATTCCAGAGAAAGAGTTACACAATTCCTTTGTGCGTTGTTTCCCCAGGGGAGGATCTCAGAGAGGACTGTAGTGATTGATATTCAGCAGTGAGGACTCTAGCACCTTCTCTAGGATGAGTTCTCAAACTTAATTGTCCAACATCTTGTTTCCCAGTCAGAAAAGACTCATTGAGTGTGTTCACCCATTTTCAGAAATACTAAGGGTAAAAAAAGTAAAAAACCTGATCTTGATTAATTCATATTGTAGTTGGGTTATACATGGGGCACAGTGAATCTGGTATTTTCTTTTTCCCACTTCTCATATTTTTTCAAGATGTCGGGAAAGAAATATACAGGCTTTGGAATCAGAAGCACTGAGTTGGGATCCTGGTGTTAGGGGTTTCTAGCTGAGTCATCTTGAGCAAGTCACTAACATCGCTGAGCCATGGTTTTCTAATCAGTAAAATGGGGTAATCATGCTGCACTGGGCTGAGAGCACATTGGGTAGGCTAATGACGGTGTGCCACGGAGGTCTTCAGGTATGGATAAAGCTAACAACAGCTCCATGTGTAGGAGGAATGCGACAAGCTAGACTGAAATGTGTGTGTACTAGCTCAGGTGTTGACACACAGACTAGTTTGGGTGCCCCGTTAGTCTCTCTCTGCACTTACACTTGCCTGATGGATTTCAGAAAACGAATGTACCTGGTAAGAATAGCCTACAGTTCTTGGCAAATTACAAAAGAATAATTTGAAAAGAAAATATTAAGCCTATATTTAGGAAAGACATCAGCCTTTCAGGGGGGGTTTGTACACTAATGATGTATTTTGGTGCTAATCCTTTATGCTTTTTTCCCTGAACTACTGTAAGGAAAATATTTTGCACAACCGTTTCGTTCCCAGGAGTCAACATTTCCAAACTTGTAGCATGTTTGGAAACTAATACATGTGACACATGGGACACTATGAACAGAAAAAGAATAGCAGAATCGTGCTTCCCCTGCCCCTGGAACCGCAGTGGATATTATAGTGACTTACTTTGTATCAAATAGCAATTTTTTACTTTCAGACTTCAATTTTTTTTTTTTTTTTTGAGACAGAGTCTCACTTTGTTGCCCCTGGTCCAGTGCCGTGGCGTCATAGCTCACAGCAACCTCAGACTCTTGAGCTCATTTGATTCTCTTGCCTCAGCCTCCCAAGTAGCTAGGACTTCAGGCACCGGCCACGACACCTGGCTGTGTTTTGGTTGCGATTGTTATTGCTGTTTAGTCGGCTCGGGCTGGGCTCGAACCCACCAGCCTCAGTGTATGTGGCTGGTGTCCTACTCACTGAGCTACAGGTGCTGCGCCCAGATTTCAATTTTTTTGAGTCTCACTCAGACTTGAATTTTGAGGATTTTGTTTTTCCTAATCAGAAAAGAGTTTATTATGCACCTACCACATCCCAGGGAAAGTGTCTGTTACTGGGGATGAAAAAAATAAATGAAATACACTCTGTGTTATTGAAGAGTATGGTTTATAAGAGGAGACTCCAACACATAAACTGAGGGTTCCAGTATAAGTACCAAGTGTGATGTTCCTTGCTAGTACTGTTGGAACATAGAAACACAGAATAGAGAGTCCAAGGCCAAGTTAGGGATTCGGGGGGAGCCGTCCCGATAATACCTATAATAACTAAAACCACCATTTGTGGGGTTCTTCGTATATGGCAAGCACTTCATATGCCCTGTACAAATACTAAATTTTTTAATTCTCAAACAGCCCTGAGGTATTTATTATTGCCCTCATTTTGTAGAAGAAACTGAGGGTTGGAGATTTTAAGGATAAGCACGAGTGAAATGAATAATGACAAAGCATTTTTTCACATGCTGTACTTTATTTCACCATAATAAGCCTCTTCCATTTCCTAATCTAGTTGTCTGTATTGTTAGAAGGCAGAGAAAGCTGTGCTGAAAACTAATTGTCAAGAATTTAAGAGATTATCTTCATTACTCCAACAACTCATAATTTCAACTCTAATTGTTATTAAAAGACAAAAGCAAAGGACAAAAACAACTCAGAATGCAAAAATGGGACATAACACTATGTTAATAAAGGTGGATTAAAAATTTATTGGTAACTATTTTGTTATATTCCAGAGCCTTTTGAATGGATTGATGTGTTCTAAGCCAGAAGACCCAATAGAGTACCTGGAAAGTTGTTTACAGAAAGTAAAGGAGCTAGGTGGCTGTGACAAGGTGAAATGGGATACTTTCGTCAGCCAGGAGAAGAAGACCTTGCCTCCTCTGAATGGAGGACAGCCACGAAGATCCTTTCTAAGAAATGGTAATGTATATGTGGAATAATAGACAGTTTTATGGCTATAGCAATTATCTGTAAAACGTATTTAGATTTTATGCAGTGATTTAACTTACTCAGTTTACAAATGCCTGGAAGAATATAAGTCCCTGAACATGAGTAATCTCTCTTTGCTACTAATTCGAATCAAACAAACAAAATGATGTATCATTGTCCAGCAATTCATGAACAGCTTAAATGAAATTTTTTATTACTGACTTCATCATTTTGCAAAATAAATTATATTAACAAACCATGAATTTTCCTTAAAATTGCAAATAAGACTTTTTCCAACTAAATGGGTAGAAAATAAATGAAATTGGTTAATATGTTACCAAGGTCAGAGTTCATATTAATGCCTCTGTATAAATTCACATAAAGTTTATGGCAGTAAATTC
Source organism: Perodicticus potto (assembly GCA_963574655.1). Lineage (NCBI taxonomy): Eukaryota > Metazoa > Chordata > Mammalia > Primates > Lorisidae > Perodicticus > Perodicticus potto. The sequence continues at coordinate 28,197 of CAUYRH010142295.1, read as the reverse complement.
AACAAAAAAATATTAAGCAGCTACTAAATGCATTGTATTAGATTAGGCATTTGGGTGCTAGAAAAAAAGGAAACTTGCTTAAATTTTAGAATTTGTTTAGCTGGAGTTCATTAGGGAAGATTTATGGTATTCTGATCTCTCTGTGAAATATGTCCTTATCAAAATTAGGGGTTCAACATCAGCCAACCAGACTTTGAGTTTCTAGATAAGTTGAGAAATATAATTTGATGAGAAAGATGGAATCAGTTTCCATCCGGGGAAACTAAAATTAATACTTTAAGAATTTCTAAAACTCTTTTCTAAAATACAGTGATCTCATGGAAAATTTCAGTATATTTTCAACCCTTCTAGGGATGGGGAACCTGTGGCCTTCCGATTTCAAGATTTATTCTTTTTTAAGCATCAAAGGAGACAAGAAAAAGCTTCATCTTTTTCTGCTTCACCCCCCCTTTTTTAAAATTAATATAAACGTACACATTTTTAGGCTACATTATTTTCAATTCTAAGGTAAAGTTCAAGTTGTAGTTGAGCCCTTCACCCAGGGGGCGTGCTAAACACCTTCATATTGTGCATATTTGGTGAGATTTCCTCGATTACCCTTCCTCCTCCTGCCAATCCCCCTCTCTCCTCCCCCTTGCTAGGCTATGTTTGTATTTTATCATTCATGTGGGTGTGTAGTTGTTCATATATTGGTTTCCTATTAGTATTGAGAGTACATTGGATCTTTTTTCCCATTCTCGAGATACTTTACTAAGAAGAATGTGTTTCATCTTCATCCGGGTAAACATAAAAGTTGTAAAGTCTCCATCTTTTCTTATGGCTGAATAGTATTCTGTGGTACACCTATGCCACCATTTGTTAATCCCTTCATGACATTTGGGTTGCTTCTACAACTTAGCAATTGTGCTGCACCCCTTTTAATAAAAGGATTTGTTCTTTAAAATTTGGATTCAGTCAAAAGGCTGCACTTAATGACTCAGAAGGCCACATTTTGCAGGTTCCCCATGCCTGCCAGACCATTCTCAAAAATTGTTCCACAAGTAGTGCATGCTCTGCAGATAAAATTTGAAATGGAACAATTCTATTTGTAAGAATAGCAGGAAACAAATTTTAGTTTGTTTAACTTTTTCAGTCATGACCTTCTTAGATTTTATTTGAATGCAGTAAGAGAAAAGTCACAGTGTGCTGCTAAATTTCAAGAAACACAAGAAAGAGGGAAAGCAGAAATAGCTTTTCCACAGAAATATCTCCAAAGAGAAGAGTCTTTCCCTGTTCATGCAGGAATCAGTGCTAGACGATTTAGATTTAAGTACTCAAATATTTTGCTGATAAGACAGTCCCCCAACCCAAATTTCCTAGCACTGCTGATAAGCAACCAAGGTCATGGTTGTAAGTGTGCCCATCACCCAGATAGTGTTTCCTGTACGTATTAGGTGGGTTTTCATTCATCCTCTCCTCTTGTTCCTTCATTTCATTTCTGTTGAGTTTTGCTTTCCTCTGTGCATATGTGTGCTCATCAAGTAGTTCTATTTAAAAGTGAATATATGTGGTCTTTGTTTATTAGGATGGGACAGTGGTCTCTAGTTCCATCCAAGATGTTGCAAAAGGCATTGAGTTACCTATCTTCATGACTAAGTAGTACTCCATGATATACACATACCACATTGTGTTAATCCACTCATGAATTGATAGGCACTTGAGTTGATTTCACATCTTTGTAATTGTAAATTGTGCTGCAATAAAAATTAGAGTGCAGGTGTCTTTTTCATAAGATGACTTCTTTTCCTTTGGGTAAATACCCAGTAGTGGGATTGTTGGATCGAATGGTAGGTCTACTTTTACTTCTTTGAGGTGTCTCTGTACTGTTTTCCACGGAGGTTGTACTAGTTTGCAGTCTCCCCAACAGCATGTGAGTGTTCTTCCTATATCCACTAGCTACCATCTTGGGTTTTGGACTTTTTAATTAAAGATTTTCTAACGGGGTTAGGGGATATCTTATGGTGGTTTTAATTTGCATTTCCCTGGTGATTAGTGACATTAAGCATTTTTTCCTATTTTTATTGGCCATTCATTAATCTCTCTTCTTTGGAAAAGCTTCTATTCATGTTTTTTGCCCACTTCTTGATGGGGCTATTTGATTTTTTTCTTGATGATTTGCTTGAGTTCTTTGTAGATTCTGGCTATTAGGGTTTAATCAAATGTGTAGCTTGGGAATATTTTCTCCCATTCTGTAGGTTGTCTTTTTGCTCTGTTGATTATTTCTTTGTGCAGAAGATTTTAATTTAATTAAGTCCCATTTATTTATTTTTGCTGTTGCTGTGGTTGCCATTGGGGTCTTTTTCATAAATTCTTTGTCTAGGTTGATATCTCAAAGAATTTTTCCAACATTTTCTTCTAGAATTCTTATGGTTTCATGCCTTAAATTTAAGTCTTTTATTCATCTTGAATCAATTTTTGTGAATGTTGAGAGATATGGGTTCTGTTTTATTTATCTACATGTGGCAATCCAATTTTCCCAGCACCATTTATTGATAGGGCTGCTTTTCCCTTGTTTATATTGTTGCCTACTTGCTCAAAGATCATTTGACTATACACGAATGGTTTTATATATGAGTTTTCTGTTCTGTTCCCTAGGTCTGCGTCTTTGTTCATGTGCCAATACCATGCCATTTGGGTTACTATATAGTCTTGTAACATAGTTGGAGGTCCGGTAATGTGATGCCTGCAGATTTTTTCTTTTTGCTTGAAATTGCTTTGGCTCTTTGTACTCTTTTCTGGTTTAAAACAAAGAGTAGAACTATTTCTTCTAGATCTGTGGAACAAGATGCTAGTATTTGATGAGGGTTGCATTGAATATGTAAATCATTTTCATTTTGAGTAGTGTGGACGTTTTAACAATGTTAATTCTTCTGATCCATGAACATGATGTTTTTCCATTTCTTTGTAGCATCTGCAATTTCTTTTCTCATTCTTTTGAAGTTCTCTTTATAAATATTTTTCACCTAGTATATTCCTAGGAATTTTATTTTCTTTGTAGCTATTCTGAATGGTATTGGGTTTTTGATTTAAAACTCAGCTTGACTATTATTATTGTCTAGGATTTGCGTACATTGATTTTGTAACCTGAAACGTCAGTGAATTTATGTATCAATTCCGAGAGTCTTCTGGTGGAGTCTTTGAGGATTTCTAGATAGATATCATCATATCATCAGCAAAAAATCAAAAATTTAACTGCTTTCCCAATTTGGTTACCCTTAATTTCCTTTTCTTGCTTGATTGCTCTGGCTAGGACTTCTAGTACTATGGTGAATAGAAGTGGTAGTATTTAGTAAGTGTCACCTGTACCCGTCTAAGATGCACCAAAGGTGTGGCCCCACCAATTACCCTCCCTCCACCTATAACCTTCCCCCCTACAAATATCCTCATACAGTAACTAAGAAAATGCCGGGAAGGCTATGTTAAACTGTTTGGTGAAAATATTTCAGATTGTATATGAAACAAGCACATTGTACCCCTTGTTTGCACTAATGTTCACAGCTACGATTTAATAAAAAAAAAAAAGAAGAAGAAGAAGTGGTAGTAATAGGCATCCTTGCCTTTTTCCAGTTCTTAGTGGAAATGCTTTTAAACTTTTACCCAAATGGTAAAATGTATGATGATGACTGTGGGTTTGTCATTTGTGGCTTTTATAATTTTATAATTTTAAGACATGATCCTTCTATGCCCAGTTTGTTGAGGGTTTTTATCATGAAAGAGTGAATTTTGTCAAATGCTTTTTCTCCCAAGTATTGAGTACATTGGATTTTTTTCCCCATTCTTGAGATACTTTACTAAGAAGAATGTGTTTCACCTTCATCTGGGTAAACATAAAAAAAGTCTCCATCTTTTCTTATGGCTGAATAGTATTCCATGGTATACATGTGCCATAGTTTGTTAATCCCTTCATGAGGTGATGGGCATTTGGCTTGCTTCTACAACTTAGCAATTGCTTTGGTTTATGTGATCATATAATCTTTGTTTTTGCTTCTGTTTATGTGTTGAATCAAATTTATCAAGTTATATATGTTGAACCATCCTTGCATTCCTCGGATGAAGCCCACTAAGTCATGGTAGATTATTGATAGCAAAATTCAGTTTGCTAGTATTTTATTGAGAATTTTACATCTATATTCATAAGGAATACTAATCAGTGTTCCTATGTTTTTGTTGTGTCCTTTCCTGGATTTGGTATCAAAGTGATACTGGCTTTGTAGAATGAGTTTGGGAGGATTCCCTTTTTCTTGACATTATGGGATAATTTCTACAGTATGGGTACTAACTCTTCTTTGTAGGTTTGATAAAATTTGGTAGTGAACTCATCTGGTCTGGGGCTTTTGTTTTGTTGGAAGATTTTTTTTTTTATTACTGTTTCAATCTCATTGCTCGTGATTGGTCTGTTCAGGGGTCCTATTTCTTCCCGATTGAGTCTTGGGGGGTGTTGTTTCCATTTCTTCTATGTTTTTGAGTTTATGTGCATAGAGATTTTCATGGTATTCACAGATAATATTTTGTATTTCTAAGTTATCAGTTGTAAAATCTCCTTTTTCACTTCTTTTTTTTTTTTCTTTTTTTTCTTTTTTGAGACAGAGTCTTACTCTGTCATCCTGGGTAGAGTTGCCATGGCCTCACGGCACCCTCGAATTCTTGGGCTCAGATGATCCTCTTGCCTCAGCCTCCCAAGTAACTCGGACTACAGATGCCCAACAGCTAGCTAGTTTTTTTCTATTTTTAGTAAAGATGGGAGTCTGACTCTTTCTCAGACTGGTCTCAAACTCCTGAGCTCAACCAATCCACCTGCCTCAGCCTCCCAGAGAGCTAGGATTACAGGTGTGAGCCACTGCACCTAGCCTTCTTTCTCATTTCTCATTGAGCTTATTTAGGTTCTTTTTTTTCAATTCCTGGTTTGTGAAGCAAGAGGTCTATCAATTTTATTTCTTTTCAAAGGGCCAACTTTTTGTTTCGTTCATCATCTGTATTATTTTCTTGTTTTGATTTCATTTAGTTCTTCACTGACCTTAGTTACTTCTTTCCTTCTGCTCACTGTGGGCTTGGTTTGCTCTTCCTTTTCTAGTTCCTTGAGATATGTGTTATTAGATGGTTAATTTTGTGATCTTTCTATCTTTTTGATAGAAAAGTATGTGAAATTTCCCTTATGACTATTCTTGCTGACCCCATAAATTTTGATAGCTTGTGCCCTCTTTGTCATTCTGTTTGGGGAATCTTTTGATTTCAGTCTTAATTTCATCATTGATCCAATAACTGTTCAGCAGCAAGCTATTTAATTACCATGACTTTGTGTAAGCAAGTTATTTAATTACCATGAATTTGTGTAAGAATTGGGTGTTTCTCGGGAATTGATTTCTAGTTTTATTCCCCTGTGATCTGAGAAGATTTCAATTTTTTTAAATTTGTTGAGCCATATTTTTGGCCTATGGTCACATGATTATATGACCATCATGGAGAATGTTCCATGTGCTGATGAGAAAAATGCATATTCACTAATTTTTGTGTAAAATGTTCTATAAATGTCTATTAGGCCCATTACATTTGGAGTCTCATTTAAGTCCAGTGTTTCATTATTCATTTTCTGCTTGGATGATGTGTCCAGTTCAGTCAGTGGAATGTTGAAGTTCCTGGCAATTATGAAGCTGCTGTTTGTCTCTTGGCTTAGATCTATAGGGTTGGATTTACGAATCTGGGTGCTCCTGTGTCTGGTGCATATTTGTATTGTTATGTCCCTTATTGAATTTCTCCTTTTACTATTGTATGATGACAATCTTTGTCTTTCTTTATTATTGCTGATTTAAAGTCAATTTTATCTGATATGAGAATGACTATCTCTGCTTTCTTTTGACTTCCATTTGCATGGGATATTTTCTTCCATCTCTTAACCTTGAGTCTGTAAGAGTCCTTGTGGGTTATACATATTTCCTGCAAACAGCAGATACTTGCCTTGTGTTGTTTTATCCATTCAGCCAGTCTATACCTCTTGAGTGTTGAATTCAGATTATTTTACATTGACTAATAGAATTGATATGTGGATGCTAATCTGTTCTTCCTGTTGAGTAGGACCTTACTGCTTTGTTTTGCCTCTTGTATTATTTCAATATTTGACCTCTTGTCATTCCAATATTTTTATTTTGGTTGGTATTCCTTGCTAGAGAGCTGGTGTTCCCTTTGCGGGTATTGTTTCACTTTTATTTTTCATACTTCAGAGTTCTTTCACTGATTCATTCTCGTCTGGAGCAGCTGTTGCTTCTTATTTTTTGGATTTACTTTTGTTTTAGATGGGGCTCCCCCACCCATAGAGATATCTTTGTAGCACATGTTGGGTAAGAACCTTTGGCTTTGTTTGTGGGTGCTTTGATGGAGATCTAGGATCTGGATACATGCCTTGGTTATTAATATCCTTAGTATGGTGGTTTTTTCAGTTGCTAGGTACTGTAGGCTGTAGCAGTGGTGAGCTATGTGTGTAGGCAGATTCCCTGTCTCTCTTTAATTAGAGAGGATAAAGATCTTTGAAATCTTTTCTCTTTCCTAAGCCCTCTGGGCTTCCTACCAATGTGAATTGTATTGGCACACCCAGTTTAATCTCTGAGACAATAGGTGCTGCTTGTGGGTGAAAATCGACCTCATCCTATATGATTGAGTCAGTTAATGCTATAAAGGGCTGTGAAAATTGACCTTCCTATCAGTAGGTAGTACTTTCCAGAAGGAACAAGCTGCAGTGTTGTGTTTGGGACCAGTGTCCAGCTCTAGTCCCTCAGGAGGACTCCAGAATGCCACAAGTGGTGGGTGGGGTCCTGGAGCTTCCAGATGAGTTCTTTCTCTCCACCACAGTGGAGGTAGGTGGGGGAGTGAGGCTGGCTGGGACTAGGTTGGATGAGCTAGTCCCCATGCTCCCCAGAGGCTGGTAAGGTAGCTATTTTGGCAGGATTAAACCTTCAACTCCAAACTTCAGGAAAAAACTGCTGGCGGGGGTGGGGGGAGCTGAAGAGGCTCCATCCACCCAGAAAGTCTGCTTATGGAGGCAGAACCCTGTGAGTTTCCCAGTCTGGTTGTCCAGGTCTCAAATGCCCCATACAGCTTGTGTGTGTGAGACCTAGTAGCATATGAATCCACAGAACACCAGCATGGAGGAAGCTCCCAAATTGGGCACCTGGGTCCATTAAAAGTCTTCAAGGGCAGGGGCACCATACCCACTCTCCAGAAAGCTTGGCTCTGCACTCCCACTGTGAAGGGGCAACAGCTTGATAAATTCTAGGCTTAAATTGGTTTCCTGATTGGAATAGGTGGGGAGGGGCTGCAGCTCCTGGTGTCACAAACTCTATATCAACAGCTAGTTGAGACCATCTGCATCATTTGGACTTACTAGCTCTGTCCTCTAGTCCTTTTAAGTTTGTCATTTGACTTCGTCTTTGATTGAGACTTTGTGCTGCTCCCGCCAACTGGTATATACTTTCTACACTTTACCACCTATGCTTTCTTTCAAAGATCAGGTCCTGCCTCTTTTGGATGTACTTTCTTACCACTCTAGGCCAAATGGATCCACCCATTCATTGACTTACTGTGGTGTTTACCATGGAAGATATTCATTTTAGCACGTATCCTGCCTGGTGTGTATACAGCTCTCAGCTATAAGCTTATCAGCTCCAGTTCGTAAACGCTGAAGAGACAGGACTACATCTCATTCTTTACCGAATCACCCTCAACACTAACATGTCTGGCATGTTGTAAATAACATACATGATACACATTTGTTGCCCTTGTAGATATAAACTTAAATCTTCATTATTTACATTTTTAAATCAAATAGATTAAAGATAATAAATGTGTTGGGGGGGCCTGTGGCTCAGCAAGTAGGGCGCTGGCCCCATATATATACCCAGGGTGGCAGGTTCAAACCCGGCCCTGGCCAAATTGCAACCAAAATATAGCCAGGCATTGTGGTGGGCGCCTATAGTCCCAGCTACTCAGGAGGCTGAGGCAAGAGATCCCTAAGCCCAATCCCTGCTGTGAGCTGTGACACCACAGCTACCGAGGGCAACAAAGTGAGACTCTGTCTCTAAAATAAATAAATTAATAAATGAATAAATGAATGAATAAATGTGTTGGGAAAGTAAAATTAAATCATGTTGAAAGTTATTCTAGTTATAACAATTGTTTGTGCCTTTATACCTGACTTGTGACAGGACACTAGTTTTTTGTTCATTATGCCACCAGCCTATTCCACTGAGTTCCTGGGTCATAGTAAGGAAGTGTGTGTCTGTATTTGTTGAGTGAATGAAATTCATAATACATAAGCATTGGCTGTGTGGGCAGCTGCATATTGTTGTGAACTTCACAACTCCAGGGAGCACCATTTATAGAGGCCAAAGTGTATGCACCTATTAAAAAAGACTAGGGAATTTCTGAAAGTCCTTCTACAGCAGGAAAGAAAGTCCCATTGGCCAAATGTATCTCATTGCCTGCTTTTCTAAATAGTTTTATTGGAACACAGGCACAATTATTTGCTGATGTTTTGTCTATGACGGCTTTCACGCCACCATGGCTGAGTTGGTATTAAACTTTATGGCTCTCTTTCTTTAAGGCTGCATAGTATTCCATGGTATACATGAACTAATAATCCTAACTTAACAGAGGAGGGTTGTTCAGTCTTCCAGCTAGTAGAGGCCGAATTACCCATGTGGTAATATGTCCAGTGCCTGGTAGATGTGAAGTTAGCGTCTGGTGCCCAGTCAGCAGCAATATGAACTAGGATTTTTCCTTTGTGTGTCTGAAGCCCTGCTCTTAGCCACAATTCTTAGTTCACCCTAGCATCTTCTATTTTGGAACCAGAATCTATTCTATATTCTTGGCCAATATATATTCTTGGTTTAATCCTTTCAATCAGAGGTCTACCTAGTCCTGTTTTCTCATAGTTAACATCGATCAGGTCCATCAAGCCACCCTCATTCCTGTAGCCATTTCTCATCTTCAACCTGTGCTCATCTTCATCTCCATCTTTATTTTCATCCCCACTACCACCTTCAACTCCACACTACCAATACTAGTTTTCAGCTCCTGTGCCACACGATCCTCATTCACAGGACTGCTCGGTGAGCTAACTCATTCTAAAATTCCAAACCAAAATGTCTAGCATCCATTGTTTTAAATGAATCATATAACTGACAGATACAAAGTAACATTAAAGGAAAGTAACAGTTAAGATGGTTGAGCAATGCATCATTAGAAGCTGATTAGGTTTTTAGGTGTTACTCTAGCTTCCTCAGTTGCACCTCACCGTACTCACCCCAAGAACTTTCCTGTTGCCTCCATTTCCTCTCATTTGTACCTCTGAAATAACTCTTTTCCACCTATTTTTAATATAACTTTCTATGCCTTTATTTCACCTAAGACCCAAACCTCCTCCCCTGGCATACATTTCCATTACTTCCTGCCCAAGCCGGAGGTTGCAGAAGAAACATATTTCTAATCAACGTCCCCTTTTCCAGGAATTTGACTCATTGGGTCTAAAAAAGAATTTGGAGTTAATATAGGAATATTTTTCTAAACTAAGGACTTGGGGAAAACTTGAGTGTCAAGAACATCTTATCATATTTATTAATTCACAGGTATGTATCTTATATATTTCTTTTGTGTTATAAGATGCCAGTTAGTGTTACTATTAATAAGACAATTTCTGAAAGGTGTATATAAAAATCTAAAAAAGTAGGTCTCTTCTCCTCCATGAGAGGGAGCGACTTCCACCTCTCTTTGGAAGTGTTGTAGACTTTCTCTTCTTCCTAAATAGTATCTCTGTTACCCTGAAACTTGTGTAGGTTACTCTTGCTTTCTATCCACACTGCTGGGGCCACTTCAGTTTTCATTTCCACTCACTTTGCTTTCTATTGCCATTGTGCCTCAATTGAACTTTCTACCTCGGCTGAGTAATCAACCCAGGTTAACCAGGCTTGGGGAACTGGGACTCCCCCAACCCCCAGCATTTTTCTGGTGTCATGACACTTGGAAAGAAAACTCTCAACATTTTTCCTGGTGCAGAAGCCCCAAGAAAAAGACCAACAGTGGATGCCTGCATTCCCCACATTCCCCCTCAGATCCCAGGTAAGATGAGCAAGCACCTGTGTTTGGTGAGTGCAGCCTAGCGAACCAGCATTTTGTTCACCCCCTTCCTCAGGTGTGCTCACAAAAGAGGCAGGATAAAAAGAGCAGCAGATGCTCCCTAGAGGAGAAAGGAATTTCTCTAGACCAAGTTTGGAATATGAAAACATGGTGTTTGGCTTCCCAGAAGCGGAGCAGGGAGGCAATATGGCTGATCCAACATGGCATCCTGGAGAGGGAAGAGGGAGGTAATGGCATGGAGGGTCCTTGTGAAGTTCACAGAATGCTGGGGAATCAGCCTACCCACTTTTTCTCTGGTAATTGATTTCTTTTAGAGTCCTTATTATACATTGTAGGTTAATGATTTCTCTGTTGTTTCACTGGTAAGGCCAATCATCCTCACTATGCCTAATCAACCCCGAAGTATGTTTAATAGTTCAAACATGGCATTAATTGGAAGGAGACAAGGAAATAGAAAGCCTCCTGGGGTGTGTCTTGGTTTTGTGGCTTTAAGTCACTATCTTCTTCCTGACCCTTTTCGTGCAGATGCAACTCCAAAGTATGATCCACTGTTTTCCTATAGTATCAGCCCAGAGGGAATTTCCCTTTCTGTATTTTTTTTCCTTTACTTTTCACCACAAGCAACATGTTGTGTCTGGAGACTTCTCTACCTGTTGGGCTTTGGGAACCTTTTCCTGCCACCTCATTCCTCTCAACAACCCCACTTTTATAGGATGGCTCTATTCCCCCCAACACTCTAAAGGCAAGAGAGCTAGCTATATTAAAAAATTGCATTAAAGCCCTTAAGGGACATGCTATGTCTCCAAGCCAACCCCCTTTTCTTTGAAAACTAGAGGCATTTTCTTTATGGACACCTATACAGGTCCAAGTAGACTAGGAGGCATTCAGGGCAAGAGGCTTGCAAGGGCCAAGGAGAGTTTATTCCTCCTGGAGTGTTGTGTGTGTCTGAGGGACTGGGAGGCAATTGTGGCAGGAAACTCACAAGAGGAGAGGAGGAGAGTCTGCACCCGACAAAGTGGTGCTTGGGGAGTGATAAGGAGAAAAGACAGATCTGGTCCCAGGGGCAGTACCATAAGGTGGTATTCCTGCTAGCCATCACAAGGGAATGGGGTGGCCCTGTGCCACATTCTTTATGAAAAATTAGTTATTTTTGCATAACCTCTCCAAGAGCCCAACATACAGCCTTGGAGGGAGGTTTGCTTTACCAAATGAGGACAGCTGTCTGGGATTGTAAGGCACTCTGCACCTGAGGGATGCCTGGGTGAAGAGTGTTCTGTCTTTTCTCTCCTGTCTAGGGGACAAAGAGCCTCAATACCTCCTAATTTACCCCTGGAATGCCTCTTAAAGAATTGAAAGGCCCTCAGATTCGACAGCTTCTGAAAATCTAAATTAATTTTCTTTTGTAACATAGCTTGGCCTCCGTATCAGTTACCAGATGGAGAAATCTGGTGCATAGATAGGAGTTTAAATGGTAACACCATTTTACAGCTAGACCTCTTTTGTAGAAATGAGGGGATATGGTCAGAGGTACCCTATATATAACTTTTTATGTATGTGAGAGATAATCCTTAATATTGTAAGCTCTGTGTAAAGAAGTGTCAACTGGGGAGGAAGTGACTGAAGGAGAAACAGACTGGGAAAAGCACCAAATTCTCCCTCTCTGCTGGTTTGCTGGCACCACCTGTATATACTCCAGAAGGGAAAAACCCATTAAACGGAGAGAAGAAGAGACCAAAAACTTAAGGACCCCTGCCCCTGCCAGCTTATAGTTCAGGAGAGGCCACAGCCTCCCCCTCTGCTTCCTCTGAGACCCCAGTTTCAGGTCTCTGCTACATGAGGTAACTTCCCCAAACAGTGAACAGGTTATAAAAGTACATGTCCCTTTCAGCATGGCAAACTTGTAAAGAGAAAGTACAAAAATTTTCAGTGGATCCTGAGAGGTTTATAGAGGAGTTTGATCATTTAAGTAATATTTTTGATTTGACTTGAAAGGATTAAATGATATTACTATCTGATTGTTGTACTGTGGATGAAAAGCAGCTGCATGACACAGGGCAGATAGACAACGTGCTACTAATAAAAATTTGGCTGATGGGGCAAATGTAGTTCCTACCCCAAACCTCAGGTGGAATTATCAACCTGGGTAAGCAGGAGAGGCTGGCGGAGCAGCCAGGGCTTACATGCAGAGCTGCCTGATAGAAGGCATGAGGGAAGGGAAGGAAATACAAGTAAAGCAAATAAACCTTTCCAAGTTAGCTGAGCTGATCCAATGTAAGGATAAAAGTCCAGCCTCCTCTGGGAAAAGACTAGTGGGAGCAGTCCAGAAGTATACCAACTTGGAACCTGAATCAGTGGAAGAGAGAATTGTGCTCAACATTCATTATATTAACCAATCAGCCTCTGATATCTGCAGGAAACTCCAGCGTAAGGCTCTGGGATCCCAAAGTGACTCTAAGGAGCTACTAACCTTGGCCACCTTGGTGTTCAACGACTATGACCTAGAGGAGCCAAGTGAGGAATGCCTAAAGACTAAATTGTTAGAAGCTGTTATTGCAGCCAATCCCCATGGTTCAGTGCAAGACAAGCAAAAGAGATGACTGTCCTCTGGTAATGGTATGAAGGCTGGCCAGACATTTTTAACTGTGGTAAACTGGACCATCTGAGAAGAGAATGCCAAAAGAAGGGATGCAACATGGTTGGCAGAGGAGGGAGGGTATTACTGTGGCCCGCCTGTTTCCACTGTGGTGCCCCTGGACACCAGGGACTGTCCTAAGAAAGCAGCCAAGAAGATAACAGTGATTGAGGACCTGCCTTCAGATTGACGAGGCCCAGGATCTTCAAACAAGAAGTCCATAGGGAAGAGTGGATGTCTCCGGTAAGCTTGTCACATTATTGGATGCGGGATAAGCTTTGTAAGTTTTGAGAACCTTTGGTGGTTTTCTGTCCTCCTCTCACTTTGTTGTTGGTATTGATGGGCAATATATTCACAGGTATTTAACTTCTCTTTTGCTATGTACTTAAGACACTAGGCATTCCATTGAATTAATGTGGACTGTTACTCCCTCAGGGATTCCAAGACGGCCTTGGAATTTTGAGGAATGCTCTGAGTAAACTTCAGGGAGCTGAACTTGGCTCTGAGTGCCCTTAGCTAGTATGTAGATGACTTAATAATCTGCAGCCTTTCATATAAATCTGCTGTTGAGGACACTAGACAAGTATTAAATTGTTTTCAGGAGGAAGGATTTAAAGTGTCAAAGAAAAAGGCCCAATTGTGCAAACCTGAAGTTACTTACTTGGTCTTTGTTCTTTGCCGTAATGAGAGAAGGCTTTCACATGAGAGATAATTTGTCAAGATAATTTGTTCCTATACGAGCCCCTCTACAAAAAAGAAAAAAAAAAAACTCATGGAGTTCCTAGGAATGAAGGGTACTGTCAAATATAAATTCCCTGATATGGAGAGCTGGCTAAGCCTCTGAAATTTTAAAGGGGGATGAGCTGGAGGAGCTAACATGGAGTAGAGAACAAGAAAAAGCCTTCCAATCCTTAAAACAGGCTCTTTTAAATGCGTTGAGAATACCTGATTTGAAGAAACCTTTCTAGATACTTTCATCAGGCCTACAATTATGATCATCCTTTTCTTAATGTTTGGACCCAGCTGTTCAACCTCATTATTGTCTTCCAGGCTCCAGTAGTTCCACGTTAAGATGATGATGATGCAGGGATTCCAGCAAATACTGATGGAACCTTTTGACCCACTAGCCAGAAACTTCCAACCCCTGAATTCCCTTTAGAGTGGGGAACCTGAGGAGGGTCCTTGATAGGTAGGCCAATGCCCCTTTTTGATAGCAGGAAGTAGCTAAGCGCAGTCATTGTCCATTTTCTCTTTGAGATTTCAGTACCATATTTCCCCAGGCAAATGAGAAGGGACACTAAGAAAGGGGCTTCAATGGAGATAGAAGAAATCCTGGCCTGCTGAATCAGGAAGTCTGGAGGACATAAGAATGTGGGTATGAGGTAACCTAGGTAACGAATGACCAACAGATAGAGATAATCAATGACCAATGGAAAAGGGCAATACTGCTTTGAGGCACAGAGAGGCCAATGAAAGACTTGCACTGATTTCAAATGGAGAGAGTATTTTTACCCCTGCATGGGCCTTTGGATCTCCGTCTCTCTCACCTCTTCTCCATGAGAGGGATCCACTTCCACCTCTTTTTGGAAGTGCTCTAAACGTTTTCTTTGTTCTTCCTAAATAAAAATCTCTCTTTACTACCCTGAAAAAAATCTTAAAGTAATGAAAAATTAAAAATCTTATTAAAATAGAGCTTTTTTTTTTTGGCCAGGGCTGGGTTTGAACCCACCACATTCAGTATGTGGGGCCGGCACCCTACTCCCTTGAGCCACAGGCGCTGCCTGGGCATTTTTTTTTTTTTTTTTTTGAAATAGTCTCATTCTGTTGCCTTGGGTAGAGTGCCTTGGTGTCATAGCTCATAGCAAATCTTGGGCTCAAGGGATCCTCTTGTCTTAGCCTATCGTGTAGCTGGGACTACAGGAACCTGCCACAAAGTTCAGCTAGCTTTTCTATTTTTAGTAGAGACAAGGTCTCCATCTTGCTTACTCAGGTCTCAAACTCCTGCGCTCAGGCAATCCACCTGTCTAGACATCCCACAGTGCTAGGATTAGCTATGAGAAACACCACACCTAGCCTAGGGTAGAGTATAGATATTAACTGGCAGACATAGAGATAAAGAGATCTATTAAGAAAGTCATTTAGTAGATAATAAATCTAAGCCAAATGAGGCCTCTGGGTGCAAAAGGTACCCTATTTCCGAAATGCAAATGTTGCAGAATTAAAACAAAATGAAATGGTGAGAGAAGGTTAAACATAACCTGATGCACTATTAATCTCAACTTTCCTCTGAGAATCATGTTTCAGAGGAGGTGAAAAAGAATTCTCTAAGGGAAGCATTTATGTCTAGAAACCTATTTAACAGAAGCAAACAAGCCTTGCTTAATGTGTAGGTGTTATAGAAGGAAGACTTCTAAAACAGACATTCTCTCTGGCTTTTCAGAGAAAACATTGACCTATGCCACAGCCATAATATATCAAATGTTGTTTGTAATCACAGCTCCCACCACACTACTGATACCACAGCACCTGCAAATTAAACTTAGAAACACAAGACAAATTGTGCAATTTGTGAAATGCCCAGAAAACAACACTGTGGAAAGTTAACATTAATAACATCCTCATTACAAGTTCAGTTTATTCTAAGTTACACTGAATCTTGACTTTCTTACATATTTATTGTATTCTCTATTCTGAAGATTATCGAAACTTATTAGAAGAAAGTGAGACTTTTAATAACAAAAGCATCAAATAATAAAGTTAGAAAAAAGCACTTTACAAAATTCAATGATTTGTACAAATGCTTCATATCAATATAGAATCATCAATACTTGTCAAATCTGCACTGAAATTTCTAACAACTGAAAATACAGATTGCAGCTGTCCAATTTCAAGTCAACATAGCTTGTCTAAATTCAACCCTTTGACATAAAAACAACTTAAAATTTATTGAACTCCTTTAAGCTGGCAGTTTAGACTTGTCAGATACCCATAGAGCACAATTGAGCTGAGAAAATCTAACTTCTGTCATACATGAGAATTACAATAAACTTAATTTTCTTTTTTTTAGGCCTTCCAATCAGGTTCCTATTCAATGCACTGTTTGAGTCTTGACATTATTGAGATTCATAGGGCTCCATTTTCAAGTCACAGTGGGATTAAATTTTTTTTCTAACCCAATCTAGAATAGACTTCTTTCTAGAGCTTAATGCCCCTTGGGTGTCAGAAAAAAAAGACTCTCAGTCATTATTTGACTCTCAGTCATTGAGTATGCAAATATTCTGAACAAGTTAAAATAGGCAATAAGTTATTAAAAGAAATATGAATTTTCACTTATTTTTTCTAAATTTCAAGACTTGGCATAGTTTTACCTACACTCTCTAGTTTATTTGTTCTTTAGAATCTTGGATTCTTCTTGATCTCTGAGTAATTCTCCAGAGTAGGAATCTTTGCAAATAGAAAGTTTATATTTTGTTCAGTTCAACAAACATATGTTCTTAGCATCTACTCTGGACCAGTCCTTGAGTGAGGCCCTGAGAATACAGAAACAGAGTGATTCTCACCATCATGAAGCTTACAGTTTGGCAAAGAGTTGACATAAGAGAGTCTAGGAACATGAAGCTCCTAGGAGAGAAGGAAGAGAAGCTCCCAGGAGAGTGGATGTGCTCCCTCTTAGTATAATATCGGTGGTTGCCCGAACCTCTTTACTTGTCAGAGCATGAAAACATTATTGTTTTCTCTGTGTCTCTGGTAGGAGTGGGCCAGGCCACATCTACAGATGGGTATATACACCAAATTTCATTCTGCTTAGTCAAGCCCTTTTTTTCTATCTATGTTGTGCAAGCCCTAGATATGTATAGATATGCTGTGTATAGTCAACCTTATTTGTGAATTTTGTATCAGTGGATTCAACTGAGGATCAAAAATATTTGAAAATATATTAGATCTATACTAAGCATGTGCAGACTTTTTTGTCATTATTACTTGAACAGTACAGTATAACAACTATTTATTTAGCATTCACATTGAATGTGTATCAAGTATTAAGTAATCTACAGAAGATTTAAAGTATGCAAGAGGATATGTGCAGGCTATATGCAAATACTACACTATTTTTTTTTATCAGGGACCTTAGCATCTGCAAATTTTGATATCCAGGAGAGGTCCATGAACCAATCTTCCACATATCAAGGGATAACTGGACAGCATGTTAGATCACTTTAATGACTTTCAGTGGCTATAAAGATTCATTGAACGTCTACCATGTGCTACAGAGTATGTACCACATGCAAGGTACAAGCATAATACTTGCCCTCATGGACTCAACTATTTGGTGGTAAAGGTAGGGGAAAAAATGTAGAAGAAGAACAAAGTGGTTTTTTATTGCTTCTATGGAGGGAAGCGACAAGGTACAGCAGTAGAAGTAGTATCTCTGAGGCAGTAATATAAATTAGTTTATTTATTCATGTATTTGTGTATTTTTCTTTTTTTTTTTTATTATTTGGGATTCATTGAAAAGAAACAATTAGGTCACACTGATTGCATTTGCTGGGTAAAGTCCCTCTTATAATCATGTCCTGCCCACAAGAGGTGTGCCATACACCATGACCCCATACCCCTCCAAGCTCCCCTCTAGGCATTCCCTCCTTCTCCTACCCCCGCCACTTTGTATTAGATCATCTTCTGCCTTCACATTAGAATTGAGTACATTAGATTCTTGATTCTCCATTCTCGTGATACTTTACTAAGAAAATATGTTCCAACTCCATCCTTGTTAATACGAAAGATGTAAAGCCTCCATCTTTTTTAATGGCTGAATAGTATTCCATGGTATACATATACCACAACTTGTCAATCCATTCTTGGGTTGGTGGGCATTTACATTGTTTCCACATTTTTGTAATTGTAAATTGAGCTGCAATAAACAGTTTAGTTCAAATTTCCTTATGATAATTTTTTTTTTTTTCTAGGTAGGTGCCTAGTAGTGGGACTGCAGGATCAAATGAGAGGCCTAATTTGAGATCTCTGACGATTCTCTTGTATTAGTTTTCAGTCCCAACATCAGCATAAAAGTGTTCTATTTTCTCCACATGCATGCCAGCACTTGAACTTTTGAGACTTTGTGTTGTGGGCTGTTCTCACTGGGGTTGGGAGATAACTCAAAGTGTTTTTGATCTGCATTTTTCTGATGATCAGGGAAGATGAACATATTTCCAAATGTTTGTTAGCCATTCATCTGTATTCATTAGAGAAGGTTCTATTCATATCTCTTGCCCAGTGGTGAATGGGATTGTTTACTCTATTTTTGTTGATTAAGTTGAGTTCTCTGTAGATTCTAGTTATCAATCCTCTATAAGAATCATACCTTGCAAATATATTTTCCCATTCTGAAGGTTGTTGATTTTATACCCTGAGAAGCTACTGTATTTCCTGATCACTTTCAGTTTTGTGGTTGAGTCTCAGTGTTTTTCTAAGTATAAGCTTATATCATCATTTTTGCTTTACTTACTGTGTCCTTATCTGTGTAGAATCATTTCAGCTTAATTAAGTCCCATTTGCTAATTTTTGTTGTTGTGGTGGGCTCTGAAGTCTTTGTCATAAAAATCATTGCCCAGTCCAACATCATCAAGAGTTTTCCCCACACTTATACGATTTTTTATCATTTCATGTTTTAGATTTAAATCTTTTATCTATCTTGAGTCAATTTTTGTAAGTGGTGAAAGGTAAGGATCCAGTTTCAGTCTTTTACATGTGGTTATCCCCCAGTTCTCCCAGAACCATTTGTTGAATAGGGATTTTTTCCCCACTGAATACTTTTATTTGGTTTGTCAAAGATCAATGGAAGTAGGGACTGGTTTCATCTCTTGATTTTCTATTCTGTTCCATATGTCCATGTCTCTATTTTTGCACCAATATCATACTGTTTTGATTATTGTGGACTTGTAATATAGCCTGAAGTCTGGTAGAGTGATGTCTCTGGCTTGGTTTTTATTACTAAGAATAGCCTTAGCTATGTGGGATTTTTTTCTGGTTCCATATAAAATGAAGTACTATCTTTTCCAGTTCTTCACAATATGATATTGGTATTTTAATGGGAATTGCATTGGATCTATTGATTGCTTTGGGTAGAATAGACATTTTGACAATTTTGATTCTTCCCAGACATGAGCAGGGTATGTTCTTCCATTGGTTAGTGTCTTTTGCAATTATTTTCCTTAGGGTTTCATAAATCTCTTTGTAAAGATCCTTCACTTCTTTTGCTAAGTAAGTATTTCATTCTCTTTGAAGCTACTGTGAAGTGAATTATGTCCTTGATTTGCTTCTCAACTTGGCTATTATTGGCACAAGGCTACTGATTTGTGGACGTTGATTTTATACCCTGAGATGCTATTGTATTTCTTGACCACTTCCAGTTTTGTGGTTGAGTCTCTGGGTTCTTCTTCTTCTTCCTCTTCCTATTCCTCCTCTTCCCCTTACTTCCTCTTCCTCTTTTTCCTCCTCCTCATGCCCCTCCTTCTTCACTTCTACTTCTTCTCTCTTTTTTTTTTTTTTTTTTTTTTTTGAGACAGACTCTCAAGCTGTCACCCTGGGTAGAGTGTTGTGGCCTCACAGCTCACAGCAGCCTCAAACTCTTGGGTTTATATGATTCTCTTGCCTCAGCCTCCCAAGTGCTGTGACTACAGGTGCCCACCATGATGGCCCAGCTATTTTTTGGTTGTAGTTGTCATTGTTGTTTGGCAGGCCAGGGCTGGATTCAAACCTGACAGTTCTGGTGTAGATGGCTGGCACCCTAGCTGCTGAGCTATGGGCACTGAGCTGGGGTTTTCTAAGTATAAGATCATATTATCATCAAAACGGGGGAGTTTGACCTCCTCTGCCTCCATTTGGATGCCCTTTATATCCTTCTTTTGCCTGACTGCATTGGCTAGAACTTCCAGAACTATGTAGAATAATAGTGGTGATAATGGACATCCTTGTCTGGTTTCAGTTCTAAGTGGAAAAGCTTTCAGTTTTACTCCATTTAGTATGATGTTAGTTGTGAGTTTGTCATAGATGGCTTCAATCAGCATAAGTAATGTGTCACCTAGACCTATTTTCTTAAGTGGTCTTGTTAGAAAAGGGTGCTGAATTTTGTCAAATGCATTTTCTGCGTCTATTGAGAGGATCATATGGTCTTTGTTTTGTTTCTATTGATATGGTGCATTACATTTATGGATTTTAGTATGTTTAAGACAACCTTGCATCCCTTGGATAAAGCCTACTTGAATTATAATTCTACATGATGTATATAATTATTTTAATGTGTAGTTGCAATTGATTAGCTAAGAATTTGTTGAGCATATTTGCATTGATATTCATGAATGAAATTGGTCTGAAGTTCTCCTTTTCAGTTGGGTCCTTTCCTGGTTTTGGAATAAAGGTGACATTTGTTTCATAGAACGTGTTGGGGAACATTCCTTCCTTTTCTATGTTTTGGAATCGGTTCTGCAGTATAGTACAAGCTCATCTTTGAAGCTGATTGAAAAAGTAATTTTTTGTCTTGAGTCTAGCCTATTTCATTCTTGGTCACTATCTCTCTCCATCTCTTTTTGTGCCTTTTTCTGTTTTATTTTTCTCTGTACACACACACAAGCATGTAATTTTCCAGGCATCTGAAATATGCTCTTTCAATTTCTAAACTCTCAAATAGAAATTATTTTATTCTGACAAAGTTGCTAGATACTGTACTTGCCCTGACCTACTGAGAAATTAATCTTTTCTTGATGTAAAAAAATTATTATAGAATTGTAGTGTCATATATGCAAGTTATAGTGAAGTAAGTAGAACAGTTTGCCACACATGAACCAACTTCAGATCATTACACTTTTTATATTGTGGTAAATTATACATAACATTAAATTTACTATTTTTACAACTTGTAAGTATACTATTAAGTGGTATTAAGTGCATTAATATTGTTTTATGGTTATCATTATTCCATATCTCCAAAACTTTTTCCATCATTCACAATGGAAATTCTGTACCCACTAAATAATAACCCTGTAGGTCCCCCTGTTCACTGGTAAGCACTATTCTACCTTCTCTATGAATTATGGATTTGTCTATTCTAGGTACTAGGGCTTGGAGATTTCCTAGTCTGCCACTTTGCAGATGTTACTCAAGTCATTGAGCTTTTAAGGCCAATGCACTTCTTGCCGACATGTGGTTAAGGTGGAGGATGAATTTGTAATGTGTGTGGGTGTGTACGTGTGTGTGTTGCAGGAGGTAGATATGGGTAGAACCAATGAGATTAAATATAATTCATGAATTTAGTTCCTATTTTTCATAGGATAAAATGGGGAGATAGTTACTGGCTATGTACTCAGGACCACTGCTTTCCCCTGTTGCACAATAAACAAGGTCAAAGTATAAAAACAATTGATCTCATTAGGACAGAGAGTAAAATTATTGTCACCAGAGGCTGGTAAAGGTGTTACAGAGGAAGATAAAATGGGAATGGTTAATGGATGCACAAATATAGTTAGATAGAATGAATAATATTTGATAGTACAACTAAGTGACTATATTTATCACTAAGTTATGGTAAAATAAATAAAAGAGTGGACTTGGAATGTTCCTAACACACAAAAATAATAAATTTGGTAACCCAAGTTACCCTCATTTATTTATTACACATTGTATGCCTGTATCAAAATATCACATGTAACCTGTAAATACATACAACTATTATGTAGTGTGTACCTATAATAATTCAAAATAATTTTAAAAACCCCGTAAATTCAGTAGCCTCAGAGAATAGAAACCCAAATAATTCAGGAGCCATATTCTTTTCATTAATGAAAAGAATCAATAATTGATCAAATTCATCAAATTTCTTTTCTACTTATTTGCTGATGGGGAACTAGATTTTGGAGACCTCTGTGAACACTCAGTTATCAGCAGACAGAATCAACTGGGTTCTACTTCAACTCAGAGACTCACTGATTCATTTTCATATTCTCTGAATTTTCTGTTCTCCCCTTCCCTCAAGAAATGTAGAAGGTTAAAACATACCTCATCCCTAAGGTAAGAAGCTGAACTCATAAATTTTTGATTTGGTACATTATTGAATATTTTAGGTTCTCATGTACTTTCATGAAAACAAGGCTTTCTTAAAGTAATTTAGAGATGTATGAAATTCTCATTATCACATGAGGAATGCTGAGCCCTTTGAGTTATGCAGGGAAGACTAAATATCTAATTATTTTAACCTAATCATTGTCATTCCTTTTCATCTTCCAACACCCTAGTCATTTCTTATTGTTTTTTTTTTTTTTTTTTTTCTCCCTAACCCCACCGGCTCTTTTACAAAGCAATCCTTTTGAGTTCAGAAGGGATAAAAGAGGCTTAAAGATAAGAAATAACAGAAGTCCCTGCACTTCATGGGGATTACAAGTAGAATTAACATGGTTATATAAAATGAAGCCACAGCTCAGGGGTTGGAAATGACAAGGTTATTTATTCTCCCAATTTCTGGGCACTGGTTAAGTTGTTATTAATCACAGTGAATTCATGGCTGAGCCCAGGAAACCTCATTTGCAACTGGCAAACTACCGGGATTTTGAGTCTCTATAAAAGCAATGTCTAAACATGGAAAAATCTAGTTGTTGAAAACAATGGAAAATAAGATTATAAAAGTATCAATCTTTCCCCAACTCTAGTACCAAGTCCACAAGATCAGTACATTTTAACTATTTTCTCTTTTCATTCTTTGACAGTTCCTATTAGAATTTTAATGTTTTTATTTCTACCTCTATTCCCTTAGTTTTAAGTTTAGACTGCACTAACCTACTTTAGGAAATAAAAGATGAGAGTTTAGAAACATTTTTATTATACTGTACCTTATCTTCTTACCTGTAAATTTATTTAATTATTATTATAGTTCTTTTAGTAATTTCCTGTGTAACTGTAAAGGATATGAGGACTGTCTGGAAAGTATTCAGCCATATAATGTGAAAAATAGAGACATACCTGGCTAGATACTTTTTGGACAGCTCTCGTATATATTCACATTTGCATTTCTTGATTTAACAGCTTTAGAGAATACATGAGAAGGTAGACTAAAGAAATTTATAATTATTTCTATATCTGTTCATTCCTTCACCTACTAACTTTTGCTGTTGATTTGTTTTTATTAAGTTTTATGTTGTCAAGGATTATAATATTCATATTACTCTTCTCATTCCTGTAAAATAGTATTATAATTTGTTTTGTCTATAGGTTTATTTTCTAAATTGAAATTTCCCAAAAATAGCATTTGCAGAGTTATGGTTATGTGACTATTAATCATTTTGAATTAAGTACAAGGATTGGTCCCTAAAGGAGGACTTTTAATTCCAGGTCACTAAATCTCCCAAAACACTTAAGTATAAAGCTTTTGAGATTATATATTCTGGGAAATTTTCTGTTTCTTCTGATTTTCCTTATTTGTGTGTATAGAGATGTTAATAATAGTCTTGGATGATCATTTTATTTCTACAGCACCAGTGGTGATGTTTTCTTTCTTTTTTTTTTTTTTCTGACTGAACTTATTGCAATTCTCTGTCTTCTTTTCTTGGTTCATCTTGCTAGAGGTCTTTTGATTTTGTTTATTTTCTGAAATAACCACCTGTTTGTTTCACTGATTCTTTATACTTTGTTGATTTTTTAAATATAATTCCTCTCTGATCATTGATATTCTTTGTCTTCTGCTAACTTTGGGTTTGCTTTGTTCTTATTTTTCTAGTTCCTTGAGGTGTGAAGTTAGGTTGTTAATCAGTGATCTTTCTGGTTTTTTTTTTTTTGTGTGTAGACATTTAGTGGCATAAACTTCCCCTTTGACACATCTTTTTCTGTATATCAGAGATTCTGATAGCTCTTGTCACTGCTATTATTTATTCTGAAAGAAATTTTAATTTTTATCTTAATTTCATCATTGACTCTAACATTATTCAACAGGAAGTTATTTAATGGCCATGTGTTTGTATAGTTCTGAGAGTTTCTCTTGGGATTGATTTCTAGATTTATTTCACTGTGGTCTGAGAAGATACTTCATATGAATTCTTTTTTTTATTTGTTGAGACTTATTTTGTAGCCTAATATGTTGTCTATTTGAAAAATGTTCCATGTGCTGATGAGAATAATGTATATTCTGCTGTTGTTGAGTGGAATATTTTGTAAATCTATTAGGCCCATCTACTCTAGATGCCTATATACTGCCATGGTTCCTTTGTTGTTTTTCTGGCTAGATGGTATGTCTAGTTCTGTCAGTGGAGTGTTGAAATCTCCTGTTTAATATATTGTTCTTTATCTCTTTTATTAGTCATAGAAATTTTTTTTATTAATACAGAAGCTCTGATGTTGGTTGCACATGGTCTTAGTACTGTTATATCTTCCTGTTGAATTGATTCATTTTTCTTTAGGCGTCCTTCATCCTTTTTTATTTTTATTTTTTTAAACTGTTGATTTAGTCTGCTATACAAATGGCTAATCCTGTTCACTTTTGGTTTCCATTTGCTTGGAATATTTTTTCCTACCCTTTACCTTGACTCTGTAAGAATCTGCAAGTGAAGTGGGTCTCTTGGTTGTAGCAGATATTTAGGCTTACCTATTTTGCTTATCTATATCTTTAAGTAGGACATTTAGACCATTTATATTTAATGTTAATATGGATATATGAAGTAATTTCCAGATGTTATATTGATATTTAGTTGCTTTGTCTTATAACTTGTTACTGTTGTCCTTACTTTTGATTGTTTTTAGACTGGTATCCACCTTTTTTCTTTTTCTTTTTTTTCAATGTTTAAAACTTCTACAAGCTTTCCCTGAGGGTATGATCTAGTGCTGACAAATTCTCTCAGCATTTGTTTGTCTGGGAAAGATGTTATTTTCCCTTTTTATTCTTGGTTTTGTAGGGTACATAATTTTTGGTTGACACTTCTTCTAATTAAGAAGATTAAAGACAGGATCCAACTCCATTCTGGCTGGTAAAGTTTCTCTTGAGAAGAAGTCTGCTGTTAGTCTGGTGGGGTTTTCCTCATAAGTTACCTGATGCTTTCATCTCACAGCTTTTATCCTTCATGTTTTATGTAATGCCATATTTCTTGAAGACTTTATTTCCTTCAATTCCTTTTTTTCTCCTTTTTTTTTAATTTTGTAGAGTCTTGCTTTGTTGCCTGTGGTGGAGTGCAATGGTGCAATCATAACTCACTGGAGCCTGGAACTCCTGGGCTTAAGCAAACATCTCACCTCAGACTCCTGAGTAGCTGGGACTGCTGGTGTGTGCCACCAAGCTTGGATAATGTATTATATTTTTTAGAGATGGGGTCTTTCTATGTTGCCCAGAGTACTCTCAACTTCTTGGTCTCAAGTAATCCTCTTGTCTCAGCCTCCTAAAGTGCTGTGATTACAGGTATAAGCCTCCACACAAGCCTATTTTTCCTTTATTTTTGACTGGGCTAATTCAAAACTTGTCTTTAAGCTCTGAAATATATTTCTTCTGTTTTGAACTAGTCTTTCGTTAAAATTTTCTACTCTATTTTGGAATCCTTAAATGACTCTCATTTTTACAAGTTCTGTTATTTATATATATATATAATATATATATATGTGAATTTTTCATTCATGTCCCAAATTTCTTTTCTCTTTGTGTGCATGTGTGCATATGTGTCTGTGTTGGTCTTCAACTTTCTCATGGATTTTATTGAGCTGGCTTGCAATCTATAGTTTAAATTATATATCTGACATTTCAAAAATTTCTTGTTGGAGACTATTACTGGAGAGCTAGTGTGTTCCTTTGTGAGTGTTAAACGCCTGTTTTGTATACTACCAGAGTTCTTAGCTGGTTCCTTCTCATCTGGAATGTCTTCCATAATTTTAAAATAGATAGCTATGTGGTTTGCCTATTCTCCTCTGCCAGGAACTCTTCTGCTCAGTGTGGACAGTGAGAGGTACACTGCATTTTGTCTTGTGCAGGTAAGTACCCACTGAGTCACTGCTGGCAATTTGAGTTGGCTAGACCACAGACCCTTAAAGAATGTTCAGGATCCAGCATTGGTGAACTTGGTTAGGTAATCCTCCGTTCCCAGGCTCCCCTTGATTGTATGGTTGAGTCCTAGAGGGACTAGGCTAGTGAACTTTCCCTCCAGCCTTCCTGAGTTCAGGCACTGGCCGTGATAGGGAGGGATGGGGGTGATCTCCTGGTCCTGAAGAGTGCTCAGGCATGTGTGTCTACCCTTGGGACTGGCTCCCTATCTCTTCTGAGATGAGGCTACCTTCCCTGGAGGCAAGTTCCTGGCACAGCTACAGAAGGGTAGACACACTGGGAGCCTGGCACAGGATGGGTGGGTTCTTGATGAAATTAGCAGAGGCAGGCATGTGTGGGGCGTACAAACCATTCACACCTCCCTTCCTTGTCAGTGACAGCAGTCCCTATCCTTTGGGAGCACAAAAGTACCCAGATTCCTAGCTCCTACCCTATTTCAGATCCAGCAGATATGGTGAGGGCCCCTTAAAATGCTATGGGCAAGGCTACCAGAATAATATTGGGCTCTGCTGAGGCAGAGGAGAGGGTAACTATGCAAGAAAGTTGCCTCCAGGGAAGGTAGCCTCCTCTCAGAAGAGATAGGGAGCCAGCTTCAAGTGGAAATAGCAGAAATAGTTTTCATGGGAGGATGGAGAAGAAGGCGGCTCTGACTCCTGGGCTCTGTTTCTGTTTCTGTTGTGGGACAGGAACACTCTCCTACCCTAAAGACTCCATTTTGTACTTGCATTTTCACTTCGAGGGGTGCCCACAAATTTGTACCATAAGCCAGGAGCTCAAGTGCAGAGAGGGTGAATTTTGCTTTCCGTTGTCCTTAAAAGCTTTTGTGGCACTTTCCAGTCCTCTTGGGGAGAGGGGAATGGAGGAGTGGCTATGCTAGGAACTTGCCTCTGGGGAAGGTAAACTTGCCCCATTTGGGGCTGGCAGGTGCTACACCAGGGACAAGTATGCCAGGGCACATGGGAGCTGCTGCCCTACCTGTGACAGAATACCTATCACACCCAGGTTTCTATGGAGTGTGGAGCCCACTTCTTTCCCTTTAAAAAGCCACAGGAAGGGTTTTCATGTTCCCCAAGGAGAAAAATTATGGGCCCTGGAGGGGAGCCTGGGGCTAACTGCCCTCTCCCTGAGTTGCCTATCTCTATGGGTCAGCACTCTAGGAATATCACTGCTCTCCTGTGTCCCCTGTTCCTTCATGGTTGTTGCAGTTCAAATAGGTCCTGGGAATGTGACTTCCAGTGGCAGGGAGACTGAGGGTCTGTGACTTTTCAGGCAGGATATGGGCATCCAGTGGGTGTATAAGCAATATGACTCATGGGTCAGTTTGTGGCCAGGGAAGCAGCTTTGTGTGGACCCACTGGCCAGTGCTCTGCTCTCAAGCCTCTCTCTGTTCACTGATGGCAGCAGCATCTGGATTTGTGAGGATAGAAGAACTCTCTGACAGATCAGAAGCTGGTAGATGGCCACAGATGTGAGGACAAGTCAACATTCCCACTCTTTCCCTTGGATTCTGAATCCTTAAGGCATAGGCTTCTGCCAACATTTTGCTCCTTTTTGTTCTGCTCCACAACTTTTTCCCATGTGATCTTCAGTAAGGGTAAGTTCTGTCATCTTTTCCTCAGTATTTCACCTGGGATATGCTTTCTCACCTGAATCTTTTTTTTTCTTTTGGGCACAATTTGATAATAAATGTCTCTAGTTGACTATTTTGCCAATCATTCTTTTAGAGCCAGCATCTGTTTTACTATTATCATTATTATTATTATATCATAGCTGTGTACATTAATGTAATTGTGGGGTACAATGTAATTTGAAATATTTTCATCTAATTGGTTAACATAGCCTTCACGATATTTTTTTAGTTACTGTGTTAAGACATTTATATTCTACACTTAGTAAATTTCATATGTACCCTTGTAAGATGCACCATTGGTGTGGTCCCACCAATTACCCTCTCTCCACCCACCCTTCCCTCTCTCCTCTCCTCTTTCCCCTTTCTCCATATTCTTGGGCTATAGTTGGGTTATAGTTTTCATATGAAAGCTATAACTTGGTTTCATATAGTAGGGCTAAGTACATTGGGCTCTTTTTATTCCATTCTTGAGATACTTTACTAAGAAGAATATTTTCCAGCTCCATCCATGTAAACACGAAAGGGGTAAAATCTCCATATTTATTTTTTCTAATTTTATTTATTTATTTATTATTATTTTTAAATACATGTATTTTATTATTCTTCATTACATTATTCCCCCCCCCCACCCGTCCGTGATAAGACAGAATTGATTTACAGAAAAGAATACAGAAAACACCAAAGCTCCTGGTAGTGGGAGAGATTTCAAGTAGG